>OZ008367.1:228915710-229155798 GCA_963931995.1 Phaonia tiefii | reverse complement strand
GTTTTAAGTTGCTTCCAATGGTATATTAGCCATTTTTGAACCAGATATGACGAATGTTTTGGGTCATTGTCTTGTTAGAACAAGAATGTCTTGGGACCGAGCCCAAGTTTCGAAGCACTTGGATAGAGGTTTTCCTCTAAAATGTTCTTATACATATGCTTGTCCATTTTATCAGAAATAAACACCATTTATCCACATCCAGCTGCAGCCATACACCCCCACACCATTACATTTCCACCGCCGTGTTTGACGGTGGGAATGAGATTGCTCTCTTTCATGGCTTCATTGACTTTTCGTCAAACTTTTGGAGGGCCATCGTATCCAAAAATGTTAAATTTAGATTCGTCACTAAAAATTACGTTCTTCCAAAAAGAATCCGGCTGGTTTAAATGAAGCTCGGCGAACTCTAGCCTCTTCTTTTTATTAATATCGGAAATATATGGTTTACGTTGGGCAACTCTTCCATGATAACCAGAATTATGCAGGCAAACTTTTTTTCCTGTCGCTTCTTGGATGTTTTGGCATAAAACTGAAGATGATACTTTTGGGTTTTTGACCACGGAACCTATGACATCTCGCTCTTCTCGGGGTTTTAGAATCTTTGGCCTACCAGCTTGTCGGTGATTAGGACCCAATTCACCGCCGTTAATATATTGTTTAACCACACAATATACAGTAGAGTGATGTATGTCAATTATATTCCCAATTTGGCGGAAAGAATGCCCCTCCAGATATAATTTAATGATAGTTTTGCGAATATCTAGTGACAAATCTCCACTTCGTCCCATTTTGTCCAACTTGTTCGAAATTTACAGCGAAACTGACTTCAAATAAAAGAAGAATGCAAACAAATGCATGTGCTTCTTTAAACTTTACAAATACCTCGCAAAAGAAGCAGCGATTACCGTTAGATGTGTTGATTGAAAGTCATAGGTACAAAGTGTTTGAATAATTTTTGTGTGTAAAAAAGTGTAATTTTTCAAATTTTGTTAGGTTTTCTCCAATGACAAACAATAATTTGATGGTTGTTGTTGTCTTAGAATGTAAGAAAAATCATATTTTTAATGTGCAATAAATATTTTACGGAGTGTTAAACTTTAAAGTTATGGGTGTCCGAATAAATTTTGTGCTCACTGTATGTATGTACATATGGGCACAAATTGATAAACAAACAAAGAGCAACGAAGGAATAGAAAATAAATGAATTCAATGCCAAAGTGTAATGACCTACATAAGCGACTTAGAATTTGGTAAATGGTTTACACAATTTTCAATGTACAGTACTTGTGCATAATAATAGGCTTGATAAGTAAGTAAATTTATAAATGAAAATAATTAAATGGAATTCGTTTATAAAATTAGAAAATCTTAATAAGGTATTGTCGGCGGTAACATTCCCTCCCTCGTAAGTGACTTAGGGTTCCTTGAGCTTACTGTCATCCTTCTTATTACCGACGTCTAACACTGATATTTTAGCTACGGGCCTCTCATAAGTGCTGCTACTCGTTCTGACTTTGACACTGCGCACCTGACCATCTTTTGAGGGAAACACTTCGACCACAATACCTTTGGGCCAACTGTTGCGGGGAAGGGTGTCGTCTACAATGACGACTATATCTCCAACTGATGGTGGCTTAACCTTTTCGAACCGCTTGATGCGTCGCACTAATGTTGGACCATATTCGCGAACCCACCTGCGCCAAAAGTGATTAGCAAACTCCCGGGTTTGATGCCATCTCTGCCGTAGGTCGAAATCGTAGTCAACCAAAGGTTTGTTTCCTGCAGCAGAGCCAAGTAATAGGTGATTAGGAGTTAAAGCGTCGTCATCAGCGGCGTCAAGGGCCACGAATGTCAAAGGTCGAGAGTTGATAATGAACTCGACTTCCCATAGGGAGCATCTAAGGGTCTCATCGTTGAATTTAGAAGCGGGACAAATTGCGTAAAGAACAGATTTTACTGATCGTACTAGACGTTCCCATGCACCACCCATGTGAGGGGCCGCTGGAGGGTTAAATCGCCATTTTATTTCGTCATGTTTACGTAGGTCAAGCAGCTGTTTTCTTCTTTTAGAAGTCTTTCGACGGATTTAAAATTTGTGCCGTTGTCGGTGTAAATTTCTTTTGGGGAACCACGACGGCTTATAAAATTGTGTATGCACATAATACACGAGCTGGTGTCAAGACTGTGAGCTACTTCTATATGAACGGCACGAACGGTCAGGCATGTAAATATAACTCCCCACCTCTTTTCCGTCTGCCAACTGTCGCATAAAGAGGTTCAAAAAAATCAATGCCAACGTAATTAAATGCACGTTCGAAACATGACAATCTGGCGGGAGGTAACGATGCCATCTGCGGTGGTCGGGGTACTGCTGATTAATTTTTACATCGCTGACACTTCCCTCGTATATTTTTGTATAGGACTCTCAATTTAGGTATGTAGAACATCGATTTAATTTTGCTCAGTGTTGCTTCGTGCATGCAATGATGATAGTTTTCGTGGTAGTATCGGACCACTAAAAATGTGACATAGTGATCATGGGGTAAAATTATAGCGGTATTACATCTGAGCATGTCGGCTCTACCACAAGCACGTAAAACACAATTAGTGTCGAGGGTGACATTTAAATGTATTAATTTGCTCGTTTTCGCGATCCGTTTACTTTCTTTGAGACAGCAAATTTCATCAGAGTATGTATTCGCTTACGCATATTTATATAAAGTATTTTTGGCTTCTTGGACGCAATCATATTCGGCTTCCTTCAACAGGCATCGTCTCTGGACCACGGACTTTACTTTTTCCATGTATATCAGAAATTGCGACAGCGCTCTATAAAGTCGTCTCCAGCATGAAAAATACTCAATGTTCATAGTGAAACATTTTGATTTGTTTACGAATAAAAGATGGTTACGTACCTCTTCATTGGTTGCTGCACCCAAGTCGGGACATTTTGGCCACTCATTTGTGTGTCTTTTAAGGAACTCAGGACCGCTGAACCACATTTCTTCATCAGTTTTAGATACCTTTTTTGCAAAATCTGCTGGATTTGATTTGGATGGGACCCAATTCCATTGAGTCACATTAGTTGATTCTAAGATTTCGCCAACCCGGTACATTACAAACGCCTTGAAGTTGTTAGGGTCCATTGAGAGCCATTTTGGAACCGTTTTGGAGTCGGACCAATAGAAGCACTCTGCAACTTGAAGACGTGAAGCATTTTGAATTTTCGACGCCAAACGTGTACCAATCAGCGCAGCTTGTAGCTCGAGCCTAGGTATGGATATGGGCTTCAGAGGAGTCACCTTCGACTTGGCGGCTACAATGGCAACATCAACGTCGTCATCGTATTGTATGCGGAAATAACAAACGGCAGCATACGCATTTTCCCCGGCATCAACGAAAGTATGCAGCTGAACCTTAGAAGTTATTCTCAAAAGTTTAGAGTAACACCGTGGGATACAAATTGATGTAATATTTGCCAGCTTTAAGAGCCACAAACTCCAATTTGAGAGGAGATCTTTGTTTAATTCGTCGTCCCACTTTATACCAGATCGCCATACATCTTGCAGCAATATATTTAAGATCTCTCTTCGTTGGGACAACATTCGCTTGAAACACATCTCTTCGAAGTCTCGTAAATCCACAATTGTACTGAAAAACGTCGTTACTTGTTTTCCAATACATACCAAGGACCTTTCAACAGCTCCAAATGAGTTTTCTGTGACTTGGCTGTTGCCACACAGTGATCGCCTTAGTTTCTCATGTGAAAACCACCGTCAGCATGAATATTTTTAACTTGCATTGCTAGTGCCAATGCCTCTTCTTCGGTGGACACGCTGTCAATGAAGTCGTCCATATAGTGGTAGTTTTGAATAGCTTTAACGGCGCGAGGATATTTTTGGGCGAACTCTTCAGCATTTTTGTTTCTGACAAAATGCGCGATACAGGGTGCGCAAGTTATTCCAAATGTAAGAGCCTTCATCACGTATACACTTGGTATTTGATTTAAATCAGCATTTTCGAACCACAGAAATCGTTGAGCGTGCATATCTTCGTCTTTGACATTGATACGATGAAACATTTCGGCTATGTCACCACACACTGCAATTAAAATTGGCAACGAAAATTTCTTAAAAACTGAATACCGGGCTTTAGTAAAACTGAGCAAGAGTATAGATTTCCTTGAACTGCGCAGACAAGTCGGCGCATGTGGATGGTAACACCGTTTTCCGATTCAAGGTCCGTATTCCGTCCTTCCGAAATTTTGTCATTTAAGCCCGGTATTCAGGTTTTATGAAATTTTCGTTGCCGAGAAGTACGTGTATAAAATATAACGAAAATTTCATGAACCGGAAATTTCGCTCACTTTTCATTTCCTTGGTACTCGCTCTTTGCGAAAATTGTGTTGGTAAAATCAATTACAGGGTTTTTACGCCAATGTTATTTCGTACGACAAAAAATGTTTGATAATTGTTTGGACCGGAATGTTGACATTTCCATAGTTTTAACCATAGATAAAGGAAATAATAGACATAGCGCGACCATTGTCAACTTTGTTCACTAGAAAACGCGAAAATCGACCATAGTAGTACCTCCTCCATGACGATCTCACACAAATCTGACCTAAACGCTATAAAAATTTCAACGTTTTCATTCCGTCGTAAGATTGCGCAGACAAAACGGAGCATCTGGACCGGCCTTAACATAGACCATATTACGAAAGTCTACATACGACTGTAATTTCTTCAATATTTTAGAAAAACTTTTAACTTTTATTTTAAGTAAAAATTGAATACCAAAGTAAAAAATCACATATTTCTTTCACAAGAATTAACATAAATCTCAAAATAACAAAAAAAGGGCATGAGTATATGTTGAGTTCGATTCGGTCAAACAAACTTTCCACAGCAGTCCTTTTATTAAAACTTCGAATTTATTTTGTTGTAAGTATTTATTGAAGGGCGTCGCGCTTGAAAACAATTTGTCTACTCAGTTATTAAAATCGAACTGATTAAGTTATTAAGCTACTCAAATCAAAGGGCCACTGACAAACACACACACATGTACAGTGAGCACAACATTTATTCGGACACCCATAACATTCAAGTTGAACACTCTGTAACTTGACGCAGAGTCATCAGAAACAAAATTTTTTTTATTCAATAACAAAATATAACTTTTCTCTTACATACTTGAAAGCACAAATAATCTAATTCAGTTTTGAAATAGGAGCATATTTAAAAAAGAATTAAAAAGGAACTTTTTTACGCACAAAAATTATTCAGATGTGTACATATAATGAGTAGGTAGTGGTTTTGGTTTTCAATATTTTGTTGGACCGCCCTTGGCCTTGATAACGGCTTCCAAACGTCGACGCATACTTTTTTTTACCAAGTTATTGGTTTCATTTGGCTCAATTTTTTCCCATTCATCACTTAATGCGGTTTGTAAGGATTCCTTGGATGTGATCTTGTGTATCCGTATCCTTTTTTCCAACAGTCCCCATACGTGTTCTATGGGGTTTAAGTCTGATGACTGGGGTGGAGTTTTAAGTTGCTTCCAATGGTATATTAGCCATTTTTGAACCAGATATGACGAATGTTTTGGGTCATTGTCTTGTTAGAACAAGAATGTCTTGGGACCGAGCCCAAGTTTCGAAGCACTTGGATAGAGGTTTTCCTCTAAAATGTTCTTATACATATGCTTGTCCATTTTATCAGAAATAAACACCATTTATCCACATCCAGCTGCACCCATACACCCCCACACCATTACATTTCCACCGCCGTGTTTGACGGTGGGAATGAGATTGCTCTCTTTCATGGCTTCATTGACTTTTCGTCAAACTTTTGGAGGGCCATCGTATCCAAAAATGTTAAATTTAGATTCGTCACTAAAAATTACGTTCTTCCAAAAAGAATCCGGCTGGTTTAAATGAAGCTCGGCAAACTCTAGCCTCTTCTTTTTATTAATATCGGAAATATATGGTTTACGTTGGGCAACTCTTCCATGATAACCAGAATTATGCAGGCAAACTTTTTTTCCTGTCGCTTCTTGGATGTTTTGGCATAAAACTGAAGATGATACTTTTGGGTTTTTGACCACGGAACCTATGACATCTCGCTCTTCTCGGGGTTTTAGAATCTTTGGCCTACCAGCTTGTCGGTGATTAGGACCCAATTCACCGCCGTTAATATATTGTTTAACCACACAATATACAGTAGAGTGATGTATGTCAATTATATTCCCAATTTGGCGGAAAGAATGCCCCTCCAGATATAATTTAATGATAGTTTTGCGAATATCTAGTGACAAATCTCCACTTCGTCCCATTTTGTCCAACTTGTTCGAAATTTACAGCGAAACTGACTTCAAATAAAAGAAGAATGCAAACAAATGCATGTGCTTCTTTAAACTTTACAAATACCTCGCAAAAGAAGCAGCGATTACCGTTAGATGTGTTGATTGAAAGTCATAGGTACAAAGTGTTTGAATAATTTTTGTGTGTAAAAAAGTGTAATTTTTCAAATTTTGTTAGGTTTTCTCCAATGACAAACAATAATTTGATGGTTGTTGTTGTCTTAGAATGTAAGAAAAATCATATTTTTAATGTGCAATAAATATTTTACGGAGTGTTAAACTTTAAAGTTATGGGTGTCCGAATAAATTTTGTGCTCACTGTATGTATGTACATATGGGGGTCAGAATATGTGAAATCAATCAAAAATAGGTGAAAATTTTCAGGACCCCCACCGATTTTAATGAAAATTGGCACAATTGTTACACTAGTTGAACAACTGACAAATCCAAATTTTTAGCCACCTACGTCCACTGGGGCCGAAAATATGGGGGTAACAATTTCGCCGGAAATTTTTAGGTTGTGACGCTCTTTTACACTAAAAATTCATTATCTTGGATTATGTAATAGCTAAGACGCTCATTTTTTTTTTTGTTTTAAAGCTACTAATATGCGTTTCAAAACTGCTATAACATTTCTTTTTTTTTTTTTATTAAGGGGTGTACCTCTTATATTAAGGTCGTGGCAAAGAGTGGGGGATATGGGGGGGAATGTATCCCCCGATTTTTTTTTAACTTTTTATACTCAAAGAGTTAGTCCCAAGGAACATATTCTGAAATTTTCAGCTTGGGACGGGGTCATTCCATGAAATATCAATCAAAAAAAATTACTTAAAAAAAAAAAATTATTTTCCTACAAAATAAAAAAATTAAAAAAAAGTTAAAAAATTTTGTCTTTTTTCTTTTTTGGAGTTAATAAATTGACATACAATGGATAAGCAACTTTATTGTTGTAACCCTTTCAAATTACCACATCATGCAAATGTCCGCCGAACAGTCAGACCTGTTCAAGACTGGATGTTGGACGTTAAAGACGGTGTAGTGCCAGGCAGCAAAGTGTGTGATAAGTGTCGAAAATCGTTAGGTACATGCAGAAAGATATATACAGTGGAGTCTGAAACTACAAATGAAGAAAAAGCAGAACCAAGTGTTGAGCCAGTAGTTGATGATGTGCTTGAAGAAATAGCAAGGCAAGACGTCATAGAAGTTTTGAATGCCAGTTTTAACAGAATTGGTGAGTCTCCAGTTGTAAGTAAAAAAATGCGTCAGCAGAAATATCCTAAAGAAAAGTTTAGAAAAGTGTGCGATACGCTTAAACGTAAAGTATTCGACCTGACAGGGAATGAAAGTGATGATAATTCTGATACAAACAGTCAAACAGAAATAATTCAACAGTTAAAGGAAAGATTTAACAATTCTGAAGATAGAGCCGAAAAATTAACTATTTTAACGATCCTCCCTATATCATGGCCGGTGCGGAAGATAGAAGAAGAATTCGGAACCACATACTACACAGCGCAACGAGGCAAACAAATACAAAATGAGAAAGGTGTTTTTTCCTCTCCGAACTTAAAGAAAGGAA
Source organism: Phaonia tiefii (assembly GCA_963931995.1). Lineage (NCBI taxonomy): Eukaryota > Metazoa > Arthropoda > Insecta > Diptera > Muscidae > Phaonia > Phaonia tiefii. The sequence continues at coordinate 229,147,859 of OZ008367.1, read as the reverse complement.
ATGCTCTACCAAAACAAACTGTAGAAGCCGTTATAGAGTTTTTTGAATCCGACGAGATTAGTCGATTAATGCCCGGCAAAAAAGACTTTAAGTCTGTCACCGTAAATGGGGAAAAAATGCACCTTCAGAAACGATTAATTTTGTGCAATCTGAAGGAAGCACACTCAGCGTTTAAAAATAATGAAAAATATTCCCATCTTAAAGTTGGATTCTCAAAATTTAGCAGTTTAAGACCTCAGCACTGCGTTTTAGCTGGGGCTAGCGGCACACATAGCGTTTGTGTGTGCGAGCAACACCAGAATGTTAAATTAATGGTCATTGGTGCGAATTTGCCCACGTTAACAAAGAATTGTGAAAATTATCTTGTATCATCATACAAAGACTGCTTTTATAAGATGTTGTGTAATCCACCGAGTCCATCATGCTACTATAATGAGTGTGAACAATGTCCCGGTACAGATTCGTTAATAGACAACTTAAAAGAAATGTTTGAAGAAAAATGTATTGACAAAATTTCTTTTAGTCAATGGACAAATGATGGAGACCGAGCGAAGCTGCAGTGCGTGGAAATGGAAACGGATGAGTTTCTCGAAACATTTTCTGAAAAACTAACAAAACTTCTTCCGCATTCTTTCATCTCAGAAAATCAAGGTAATTTTTTCAAGGAAACAAAGGAAAATTTGAAAGAGCATGAGTTTGCAATCATTTGTGATTTTGCCGAAAATTATAAATTTGTTGTGCAAGATGAAATCCAACGTTTTCATTGGAATAATTCACAAGTTACCATTCTTCCCTTCGTAATTTATTGCAAGATAGAAGGCAAGCTCATTTCAACAAGCTTTGTGATCATATCTGACTGCCTAGATCACGATGCAATTGCAGTGTATTTATATACACAAAGAATGATTACTTTTTTGAAATCAAAATTTCCTACGGTTGAAAAAATGTATTACTTTTCTGATGGAGCCGCCTCTCAATTCAAAAACAGAAAAAACTTTATGAATTTATGCAAACATACTGAAGATTATGGTATCTCAGCGGAATGGCATTTCTTTGCCACCTCGCATGGTAAAGGAGCATGCGATGGAGTGGGTGGTACGGTAAAAAGATTGGCTACCCGTGCAAGTTTACAGCGACCATACCAAAATCAAATAATGACTTCTCGCCAGTTGTTTGATTGGTGCGTGGAAAATATACGCAATATTCATTTTAATTTTGTTACTGCTGGTGAGTATGAAATCCAAAAAGAGTTATTGAGCGAGAGATTAAGTCTGTGCAGAAGTATTCCTGGAACCAGAAAGTTCCATGCCTTCATTCCTCTTTCAACTTCAACCACAATTTTGAATGTACAAACTTTTTCTGGATCTCAAGACAGCACAAAAGTCTCAATTATTGGAGAGAAATTATAATAATAATAAAATAATAAAATAAAAAAAAAAAATTTTTTTTTAAATTATATTTTCAGACCACTTAATCAAAATCGGAGGAGGTCAAATAGACTATTTTGATTAAACGTGGAATCATTGTGTCCCGAGATTAACATTTTTAAAATCTTATTCCAAGTTTTAAAAAAATCGGGGTATACATTTCTTCCACCTTTTAGAGCGACCTGTAAATTTGTTAGGAACCCTTCTTTTGTCTTCAAGTAAACAACTATTGATTGGTATTTCATGGAATGACCCCGTCCCAAGCTGAAAATTTCAGAATATGTTCCTTGGGACTAACTCTTTGAGTATAAAAAGTTAAAAAAAAATCGGGGGATACATTCCCCCCCATATCCCCCACTCTTTGCCACGACCTTAATATAAGAGGTACACCCCTTAATAAAAAAAAAAAAAAAAGAAATGTTATAGCAGTTTTGAAACGCATATTAGTAGCTTTAAAACAACAAAAAAATGAGCGTCTTAGCTATTACATAATCCAAGATAATGAATTTTTAGTGTAAAAGAGCGTCACAACCTAAAAATTTCCGGCGAAATTGTTACCCCCATATTTTCGGCCCCAGTGGACGTAGGTGGCTAAAAATTTGGATTTGTCAGTTGTTCAATTAGTGTAACAATTGTGCCAAGTTTCATCAAAATCGGGGAAGGTCCTGCAAATTCATGATTGATTTCACATATTCTGACCCATGGGCACAAATTGATAAACAAACAAAGAGCAACGAAGGAATAGAAAATAAATGAATTCAATGCCAAAGTGTAATGACCTACATAAGCGACTTAGAATTTGGTAAATGGTTTACACAATTTTCAATGTACAGTACTTGTGCATAATAATAGGCTTGATAAGTAAGTAAATTTATAAATGAAAATAATTAAATGGAATTCGTTTATAAAATTAGAAAATCTTAATAAGGTATTGTCGGCGGTAACATTCCCTCCCTCGTAAGTGACTTAGGGTTCCTTGAGCTTACTGTCATCCTTCTTATTACCGACGTCTAACACTGATATTTTAGCTACGGGCCTCTCATAAGTGCTGCTACTCGTTCTGACTTTGACACTGCGCACCTGACCATCTTTTGAGGGAAACACTTCGACCACAATACCTTTGGGCCAACTGTTGCGGGGAAGGGTGTCGTCTACAATGACGACTATATCTCCAACTGATGGTGGCTTAACCTTTTCGAACCGCTTGATGCGTCGCACTAATGTTGGACCATATTCGCGAACCCACCTGCGCCAAAAGTGATTAGCAAACTCCCGGGTTTGATGCCATCTCTGCCGTAGGTCGAAATCGTAGTCAACCAAAGGTTTGTTTCCTGCAGCAGAGCCAAGTAATAGGTGATTAGGAGTTAAAGCGTCGTCATCAGCGGCGTCAAGGGCCACGAATGTCAAAGGTCGAGAGTTGATAATGAACTCGACTTCCCATAGGGAGCATCTAAGGGTCTCATCGTTGAATTTAGAAGCGGGACAAATTGCGTAAAGAACAGATTTTACTGATCGTACTAGACGTTCCCATGCACCACCCATGTGAGGGGCCGCTGGAGGGTTAAATCGCCATTTTATTTCGTCATGTTTACGTAGGTCAAGCAGCTGTTTTCTTCTTTTAGAAGTCTTTCGACGGATTTAAAATTTGTGCCGTTGTCGGTGTAAATTTCTTTTGGGGAACCACGACGGCTTATAAAATTGTGTATGCACATAATACACGAGCTGGTGTCAAGACTGTGAGCTACTTCTATATGAACGGCACGAACGGTCAGGCATGTAAATATAACTCCCCACCTCTTTTCCGTCTGCCAACTGTCGCATAAAGAGGTTCAAAAAAATCAATGCCAACGTAATTAAATGCACGTTCGAAACATGACAATCTGGCGGGAGGTAACGATGCCATCTGCGGTGGTCGGGGTACTGCTGATTAATTTTTACATCGCTGACACTTCCCTCGTATATTTTTGTATAGGACCCTCAATTTAGGTATGTAGAACATCGATTTAATTTTGCTCAGTGTTGCTTCGTGCATGCAATGATGATAGTTTTCGTGGTAGTATCGGACCACTAAAAATGTGACATAGTGATCATGGGGTAAAATTATAGCGGTATTACATCTGAGCATGTCGGCTCTACCACAAGCACGTAAAACACAATTAGTGTCGAGGGTGACATTTAAATGTATTAATTTGCTAGTTTTCGCGATCCGTTTACTTTCTTTGAGACAGCAAATTTCATCAGAGTATGTATTCGCTTACGCATATTTATATAAAGTATTTTTGGCTTCTTGGACGCAATCATATTCGGCTCCCTTCAACAGGCATCGTCTCTGGACCACGGTCTTTACTTTCTATCAGAAATTGCGACAGCGCTCTATAAAGTCGTCTCCAGCATGAAAAATACTCAATGTTCATAGTGAAACATTTTGATTTGTTTACGAATAAAAGATGGTTACGTACCTCTTCATTGGTTGCTGCACCCCCAAGTCGGGACATTTTGGCCACTCATTTGTGTGTCTTCTAAGGAACTCAGGACCGCTGAACCACATTTCTTCATCAGTTTTAGATACCTTTCTTGCAAAATCTGCTGGATTTGATTTGGATGGGACCCAATTCCATTGAGTCACATTAGTTGATTCTAAGATTTCGCCAACCCGGTACATTACAAACGCCTTGAAGTTGTTAGGGTCCATTGAGAGCCATTTTGGAACCGTTTTGGAGTCGGACCAATAGAAGCACTCTGCAACTTGAAGACGTGAAGCATTTTGAATTTTCGACGCCAAACGTGTACCAATCAGCGCAGCTTGTAGCTCGAGCCTAGGTATGGATATGGGCTTCAGAGGAGTCACCTTCGACTTGGCGGCTACAATGGCAACATCAACGTCGTCATCGTATTGTATGCGGAAATAACAAACGGCAGCATACGCATTTTCCCCGGCATCAACGAAAGTATGCAGCTGAACCTTAGAAGTTATTCTCAAAAGTTTAGAGTAACACCGTGGGATACAAATTGATGTAATATTTGCCAGCTTTAAGAGCCACAAACTCCAATTTGAGAGGAGATCTTTGTTTAATTCGTCGTCCCACTTTATACCAGATCGCCATACATCTTGCAGCAATATTTTAAGATCGATTTTGTAGTGAGAGACGAAACCAAGGGGGTCGAAAACTGACATCAAAACTTGTTGGACTTCTCTCTTCGTTGGGACCACATTCGCTTGAAACACATCTCTTCGAAGTCTCGTAAATCCAGAATTGTGCTGAAAAACGTCGTTACTTGTTTTCCAATACATACCAAGGACCTTTTCAACAGCTCCAAATGAGTTTTCTGTGACTTGGCTGTTGCCACACAGTGATCGCCTTAGTTTCTCATGTGAAAACCACCGTCAGCATGAATATTTTTAACTTGCATTGCTAGTGCCAATGCCTCTTCTTCGGTGGACACGCTGTCAATGAAGTCGTCCATATAGTGGTAGTTTTGAATAGCTTTAACGGCGCGAGGATATTTTTGGGCGAACTCTTCAGCATTTTTGTTTCTGACAAAATGCGCGATACAGGGTGCGCAAGTTATTCCAAATGTAAGAGCCTTCATCACGTATACACTTGGTATTTGATTTAAATCAGCATTTTCGAACCACAGAAATCGTTGAGCGTGCATATCTTCGTCTTTGACATTGATACGATGAAACATTTCGGCTATGTCACCACACACTGCAATTAAAATTGGCAACGAAAATTTCTTAAAAACTGAATACCGGGCTTTAGTAAAACTGAGCAAGAGTATAGATTTCCTTGAACTGCGCAGACAAGTCGGCGCATGTGGATGGTAACACCGTTTTCCGATTCAAGCTCCGTATTCAGTTCTTCCGAAATTTTGTCATTTAAGCCCGGTATTCAGGTTTTATGAAATTTTCGTTGCCGAGAAGTACGTGTATAAAATATAACGAAAATTTCATGAACCGGAAATTTCGCTCACTTTTCATTTCCTTGGTACTCGCTCTTTGCGAAAATTGTGTTGGTAAAATCAATTACAGGGTTTTTACGCCAATGTTATTTCGTACGACAAAAAATGTTTGATAATTGTTTGGACCGGAATGTTGACATTTCCATAGTTTTAACCATAGATAAAGGAAATAATAGATATAGCGCGACCATTGTCAACTTTGTTCACTAGACAACGCGAAAATCGACCATAGTAGTACCTCCTCCATGACGATCTCACACAAATCTGACCTAAACGCTATAAAAATTTCAACGTTTTCATTCCGTCGTAAGATTGCGCAGACAAAACGGAGCGTCTGGACCGGCCTTAACATAGACCATATTACGAAAGTCTACATACGACTGTAAGTAATTTCTTCAATATTTTAGAACAACTTTTAACTTTTATTTTAAGTAAAAATTGAATACCAAAGTAAAAAATCACATATTTCTTTCACAAGAATTAACATAAATCTCAAAATAACAAAAAAAGGGCATGAGTATATGTTGAGTTCGATTCGGTCAAACAAACTTTCCACAGCAGTCCTTTTATTAAAACTTCGAATTTATTTTGTTGTAAGTATTTATTGAAGGGCGTCGCGCTTGAAAACAATTTGTCTACTCAGTTATTAAAATCGAACTGATTAAGTTATTAAGCTACTCAAATCAAAGGGCCACTGACAAACACACACACATGTACAGTGAGCACAACATTTATTCGGACACCCATAACATTCAAGTTGAACACTCTGTAACTTGACGCAGAGTCATCAGAAACAAAATTTTTTTTATTCAATAACAAAATATAACTTTTCTCTTACATACTTGAAAGCACAAATAATCTAATTCAGTTTTGAAATAGGAGCATATTTAAAAAAGAATTAAAAAGGAACTTTTTTACGCACAAAAATTATTCAGATGTGTACATATAATGAGTAGGTAGTGGTTTTGGTTTTCAATATTTTGTTGGACCGCCCTTGGCCTTGATAACGGCTTCCAAACGTCGACGCATACTTTTTTTTACCAAGTTATTGGTTTCATTTGGCTCAATTTTTTCCCATTCATCACTTAATGCGGTTTGTAAGGATTCCTTGGATGTGATCTTGTGTATCCGTATCCTTTTTTCCAACAGTCCCCATACGTGTTCTATGGGGTTTAAGTCTGATGACTGGGGTGGAGTTTTAAGTTGCTTCCAATGGTATATTAGCCATTTTTGAACCAGATATGACGAATGTTTTGGGTCATTGTCTTGTTAGAACAAGAATGTCTTGGGACCGAGCCCAAGTTTCGAAGCACTTGGATAGAGGTTTTCCTCTAAAATGTTCTTATACATATGCTTGTCCATTTTATCAGAAATAAACACCATTTATCCACATCCAGCTGCACCCATACACCCCCACACCATTACATTTCCACCGCCGTGTTTGACGGTGGGAATGAGATTGCTCTCTTTCATGGCTTCATTGACTTTTCGTCAAACTTTTGGAGGGCCATCGTATCCAAAAATGTTAAATTTAGATTCGTCACTAAAAATTACGTTCTTCCAAAAAGAATCCGGCTGGTTTAAATGAAGCTCGGCGAACTCTAGCCTCTTCTTTTTATTAATATCGGAAATATATGGTTTACGTTGGGCAACTCTTCCATGATAACCAGAATTATGCAGGCAAACTTTTTTTCCTGTCGCTTCTTGGATGTTTTGGCATAAAACTGAAGATGATACTTTTGGGTTTTTGACCACGGAACCTATGACATCTCGCTCTTCTCGGGGTTTTAGAATCTTTGGCCTACCAGCTTGTCGGTGATTAGGACCCAATTCACCGCCGTTAATATATTGTTTAACCACACAATATACAGTAGAGTGATGTATGTCAATTATATTCCCAATTTGGCGGAAAGAATGCCCCTCCAGATATAATTTAATGATAGTTTTGCGAATATCTAGTGACAAATCTCCACTTCGTCCCATTTTGTCCAACTTGTTCGAAATTTACAGCGAAACTGACTTCAAATAAAAGAAGAATGCAAACAAATGCATGTGCTTCTTTAAACTTTACAAATACCTCGCAAAAGAAGCAGCGATTACCGTTAGATGTGTTGATTGAAAGTCATAGGTACAAAGTGTTTGAATAATTTTTGTGTGTAAAAAAGTGTAATTTTTCAAATTTTGTTAGGTTTTCTCCAATGACAAACAATAATTTGATGGTTGTTGTTGTCTTAGAATGTAAGAAAAATCATATTTTTAATGTGCAATAAATATTTTACGGAGTGTTAAACTTTAAAGTTATGGGTGTCCGAATAAATTTTGTGCTCACTGTATGTATGTACATATGGGCACAAATTGATAAACAAACAAAGAGCAACGAAGGAATAGAAAATAAATGAATTCAATGCCAAAGTGTAATGACCTACATAAGCGACTTAGAATTTGGTAAATGGTTTACACAATTTTCAATGTACAGTACTTGTGCATAATAATAGGCTTGATAAGTAAGTAAATTTATAAATGAAAATAATTAAATGGAATTCGTTTATAAAATTAGAAAATCTTAATAAGGTATTGTCGGCGGTAACATTCCCTACCTCGTAAGTGACTTAGGGATCCTTGAGCTTACTGTCATCCTTCTTATTACCGACGTCTAACACTGATATTTTAGCTACGGGCCTCTCATGCTACTCGTTCTGACTTTGACACTGCGCACCTGACCATCTTTTGAGGGAAACACTTCGACCACAATACCTTTGGGCCAACTGTTGCGGGGAAGGGTGTCGTCTACAATGACGACTATATCTCCAATTGATGGTGGCTTAACCTTTTCGAACCGCTTGATGCGTCGCACTAATGTTGGACCATATTCGCGAACCCACCTGCGCCAAAAGTGATTAGCAAACTCCCGGGTTTGATGCCATCTCTGCCGTAGGTCGAAATCGTAGTCAACCAAAGGTTTGTTTCCTGCAGCAGAGCCAAGTAATAGGTGATTAGGAGTTAAAGCGTCGTCATCAGCGGCGTCAAGGGCCACGAATGTCAAAGGTCGAGAGTTGATAATGAACTCGACTTCCCATAGGGAGCATCTAAGGGTCTCATCGTTGAATTTAGAAGCGGGACAAATTGCGTAAAGAACAGATTTTATTGATCGTACTAGACGTTCCCATGCACCACCCATGTGAGGGGCCGCTGGAGGGTTAAATCGCCATTTTATTTCGTCATGCCATTTTATTTCGTCATGTTTACGTAGGTCAAGCAGCTGTTTTCTTCTTTTAGAAGTCTTTCGACGGATTTAAAATTTGTGCCGTTGTCGGTGTAAATTTCTTTTGGGGAACCACGACGGCTTATAAAATTGTGTATGCACATAATACACGAGCTGGTGTCAAGACTGTGAGCTACTTCTATATGAACGGCACGAACGGTCAGGCATGTAAATATAACTCCCCACCTCTTTTCCGTCTGCCAACTGTCGCATAAAGAGGTTCAAAAAAATCAATGCCAACGTAATTAAATGCACGTTCGAAACATGACAATCTGGCGGGAGGTAACGATGCCATCTGCGGTGGTCGGGGTACTGCTGATTAATTTTTACATCGCTGACACTTCCCTCGTATATTTTTGTATAGGACCCTCAATTTAGGTATGTAGAACATCGATTTAATTTTGCTCAGTGTTGCTTCGTGCATGCAATGATGATAGTTTTCGTGGTAGTATCGGACCACTAAAAATGTGACATAGTGATCATGGGGTAAAATTATAGCGGTATTACATCTGAGCATGTCGGCTCTACCACAAGCACGTAAAACACAATTAGTGTCGAGGGTGACATTTAAATGTATTAATTTGCTCGTTTTCGCGATCCGTTTACTTTCTTTGAGACAGCAAATTTCATCAGAGTATGTATTCGCTTACGCATATTTATATAAAGTATTTTTGGCTTATTGGACGCAATCATATTCGGCTTCCTTCAACAGGCATCGTCTCTGGACCACGGACTTTACTTTTTCCATGTATATCAGAAATTGCGACAGCGCTCTATAAAGTCGTCTCCAGCATGAAAAATATTCAATGTTCATAGTGAAACATTTTGATTTGTTTACGAATAAAAGATGGTTACGTACCTCTTCATTGGCTGCTGCACCCAAGTCGGGACATTTTGGCCACTCATTTGTGTGTCTTCTAAGGAACCCAGGACCGCTGAACCACATTTCTTCATCAGTTTTAGATACCTTTTTTGCAAAATCTGCTGGATTTGATTTGGATGGGACCCAATTCCATTGAGTCACATTAGTTGATTCTAAGATTTCGCCAACCCGGTACATTACAAACGCCTTGAAGTTGTTAGGGTCCATTGAGAGCCATTTTGGAACCGTTTTGGAGTCGGACCAATAGAAGCACTCTGCAACTTGAAGACGTGAAGCATTTTGAATTTTCGACGCCAAACGTGTACCAATCAGCGCAGCTTGTAGCTCGAGCCTAGGTATGGATATGGGCTTCAGAGGAGTCACCTTCGACTTGGCGGCTACAATGGCAACATCAACGTCGTCATCGTATTGTATGCGGAAATAACAAACGGCAGCATACGCATTTTCCCCGGCATCAACGAAAGTATGCAGCTGAACCTTAGAAGTTATTCTCAAAAGTTTAGAGTAACACCGTGGGATACAAATTGATGTAATATTTGCCAGCTTTAAGAGCCACAAACTCCAATTTGAGAGGAGATCTTTGTTTAATTCGTCGTCCCACTTTATACCAGATCGCCATACATCTTGCAGCAATATTTTAAGATCGATTTTGTAGTGAGAGACGAAACCAAGGGGGTCGAAAACTGACATCAAAACTTGTTGGACTTCTCTCTTCGTTGGGACCACATTCGCTTGAAACACATCTCTTCGAAGTCTCGTAAATCCAGAATTGTGCTGAAAAACGTCGTTACTTGTTTTCCAATACATACCAAGGACCTTTTCAACAGCTCCAAATGAGTTTTCTGTGACTTGGCTGTTGCCACACAGTGATCGCCTTAGTTTCTCATGTGAAAACCACCGTCAGCATGAATATTTTTAACTTGCATTGCTAGTGCCAATGCCTCTTCTTCGGTGGACACGCTGTCAATGAAGTCGTCCATATAGTGGTAGTTTTGAATAGCTTTAACGGCGCGAGGATATTTTTGGGCGAACTCTTCAGCATTTTTGTTTCTGACAAAATGCGCGATACAGGGTGCGCAAGTTATTCCAAATGTAAGAGCCTTCATCACGTATACACTTGGTATTTGATTTAAATCAGCATTTTCGAACCACAGAAATCGTTGAGCGTGCATATCTTCGTCTTTGACATTGATACGATGAAACATTTCGGCTATGTCACCACACACTGCAATTAAAATTGGCAACGAAAATTTCTTAAAAACTGAATACCGGGCTTTAGTAAAACTGAGCAAGAGTATAGATTTCCTTGAACTGCGCAGACAAGTCGGCGCATGTGGATGGTAACACCGTTTTCCGATTCAAGCTCCGTATTCAGTTCTTCCGAAATTTTGTCATTTAAGCCCGGTATTCAGGTTTTATGAAATTTTCGTTGCCGAGAAGTACGTGTATAAAATATAACGAAAATTTCATGAACCGGAAATTTCGCTCACTTTTCATTTCCTTGGTACTCGCTCTTTGCGAAAATTGTGTTGGTAAAATCAATTACAGGGTTTTTACGCCAATGTTATTTCGTACGACAAAAAATGTTTGATAATTGTTTGGACCGGAATGTTGACATTTCCATAGTTTTAACCATAGATAAAGGAAATAATAGATATAGCGCGACCATTGTCAACTTTGTTCACTAGACAACGCGAAAATCGACCATAGTAGTACCTCCTCCATGACGATCTCACACAAATCTGACCTAAACGCTATAAAAATTTCAACGTTTTCATTCCGTCGTAAGATTGCGCAGACAAAACGGAGCGTCTGGACCGGCCTTAACATAGACCATATTACGAAAGTCTACATACGACTGTAAGTAATTTCTTCAATATTTTAGAACAACTTTTAACTTTTATTTTAAGTAAAAATTGAATACCAAAGTAAAAAATCACATATTTCTTTCACAAGAATTAACATAAATCTCAAAATAACAAAAAAAGGGCATGAGTATATGTTGAGTTCGATTCGGTCAAACAAACTTTCCACAGCAGTCCTTTTATTAAAACTTCGAATTTATTTTGTTGTAAGTATTTATTGAAGGGCGTCGCGCTTGAAAACAATTTGTCTACTCAGTTATTAAAATCGAACTGATTAAGTTATTAAGCTACTCAAATCAAAGGGCCACTGACAAACACACACACATGTACAGTGAGCACAACATTTATTCGGACACCCATAACATTCAAGTTGAACACTCTGTAACTTGACGCAGAGTCATCAGAAACAAAATTTTTTTTATTCAATAACAAAATATAACTTTTCTCTTACATACTTGAAAGCACAAATAATCTAATTCAGTTTTGAAATAGGAGCATATTTAAAAAAGAATTAAAAAGGAACTTTTTTACGCACAAAAATTATTCAGATGTGTACATATAATGAGTAGGTAGTGGTTTTGGTTTTCAATATTTTGTTGGACCGCCCTTGGCCTTGATAACGGCTTCCAAACGTCGACGCATACTTTTTTTTACCAAGTTATTGGTTTCATTTGGCTCAATTTTTTCCCATTCATCACTTAATGCGGTTTTTAAGGATTCCTTGGATGTGATCTTGTGTATCCGTATCCTTTTTTCCAACAGTCCCCATACGTGTTCTATGGGGTTTAAGTCTGATGACTGGGGTGGAGTTTTAAGTTGCTTCCAATGGTATATTAGCCATTTTTGAACCAGATATGGCGAATGTTTTGGGTCATTGTCTTGTTAGAACAAGAATGTCTTGGGACCGAGCCCAAGTTTCGAAGCACTTGGATAGAGGTTTTCCTCTAAAATGTTCTTATACATATGCTTGTCCATTTTATCAGAAATAAACACCATTTATCCACATCCAGCTGCACCCATACACCCCCACACCATTACATTTCCACCGCCGTGTTTGACGGTGGGAATGAGATTGCTCTCTTTCATGGCTTCATTGACTTTTCGTCAAACTTTTGGAGGGCCATCGTATCCAAAAATGTTAAATTTAGATTCGTCACTAAAAATTACGTTCTTCCAAAAAGAATCCGGCTGGTTTAAATGAAGCTCGGCGAACTCTAGCCTCTTCTTTTTATTAATATCGGAAATATATGGTTTACGTTGGGCAACTCTTCCATGATAACCAGAATTATGCAGGCAAACTTTTTTTCCTGTCGCTTCTTGGATGTTTTGGCATAAAACTGAAGATGATACTTTTGGGTTTTTGACCACGGAACCTATGACATCTCGCTCTTCTCGGGGTTTTAGAATCTTTGGCCTACCAGCTTGTCGGTGATTAGGACCCAATTCACCGCCGTTAATATATTGTTTAACCACACAATATACAGTAGAGTGATGTATGTCAATTATATTCCCAATTTGGCGGAAAGAATGCCCCTCCAGATATAATTTAATGATAGTTTTGCGAATATCTAGTGACAAATCTCCACTTCGTCCCATTTTGTCCAACTTGTTCGAAATTTACAGCGAAACTGACTTCAAATAAAAGAAGAATGCAAACAAATGCATGTGCTTCTTTAAACTTTACAAATACCTCGCAAAAGAAGCAGCGATTACCGTTAGATGTGTTGATTGAAAGTCATAGGTACAAAGTGTTTGAATAATTTTTGTGTGTAAAAAAGTGTAATTTTTCAAATTTTGTTAGGTTTTCTCCAATGACAAACAATAATTTGATGGTTGTTGTTGTCTTAGAATGTAAGAAAAATCATATTTTTAATGTGCAATAAATATTTTACGGAGTGTTAAACTTTAAAGTTATGGGTGTCCGAATAAATTTTGTGCTCACTGTATGTATGTACATATGGGCACAAATTGATAAACAAACAAAGAGCAACGAAGGAATAGAAAATAAATGAATTCAATGCCAAAGTGTAATGACCTACATAAGCGACTTAGAATTTGGTAAATGGTTTACACAATTTTCAATGTACAGTACTTGTGCATAATAATAGGCTTGATAAGTAAGTAAATTTATAAATGAAAATAATTAAATGGAATTCGTTTATAAAATTAGAAAATCTTAATAAGGTATTGTCGGCGGTAACATTCCCTCCCTCGTAAGTGACTTAGGGTTCCTTGAGCTTACTGTCATCCTTCTTATTACCGACGTCTAACACTGATATTTTAGCTACGGGCCTCTCATAAGTGCTGCTACTCGTTCTGACTTTGACACTGCGCACCTGACCATCTTTTGAGGGAAACACTTCGACCACAATACCTTTGGGCCAACTGTTGCGGGGAAGGGTGTCGTCTACAATGACGACTATATCTCCAACTGATGGTGGCTTAACCTTTTCGAACCGCTTGATGCGTCGCACTAATGTTGGACCATATTCGCGAACCCACCTGCGCCAAAAGTGATTAGCAAACTCCCGGGTTTGATGCCATCTCTGCCGTAGGTCGAAATCGTTGTCAACCAAAGGTTTGTTTCCTGCAGCAGAGCCAAGTAATAGGTGATTAGGAGTTAAAGCGTCGTCATCAGCGGCGTCAAGGGCCACGAATGTCAAAGGTCGAGAGTTGATAATGAACTCGACTTCCCATAGGGAGCATCTAAGGGTCTCATCGTTGAATTTAGAAGCGGGACAAATTGCGTAAAGAACAGATTTTACTGATCGTACTAGACGTTCCCATGCACCACCCATGTGAGGGGCCGCTGGAGGGTTAAATCGCCATTTTATTTCGTCATGTTTACGTAGGTCAAGCAGCTGTTTTCTTCTTTTAGAAGTCTTTCGACGGATTTAAAATTTGTGCCGTTGTCGGTGTAAATTTCTTTTGGGGAACCACGACGGCTTATAAAATTGTGTATGCACATAATACACGAGCTGGTGTCAAGACTGTGAGCTACTTCTATATGAACGGCACGAACGGTCAGGCATGTAAATATAACTCCCCACCTCTTTTCCGTCTGCCAACTGTCGCATAAAGAGGTTCAAAAAAATCAATGCCAACGTAATTAAATGCACGTTCGAAACATGACAATCTGGCGGGAGGTAACGATGCCATCTGCGGTGGTCGGGGTACTGCTGATTAATTTTTACATCGCTGACACTTCCCTCGTACATTTTTGTATAGGACTCTCAATTTAGGTATGTAGAACATCGATTTAATTTTGCTCAGTGTTGCTTCGTGCATGCAATGATGATAGTTTTCGTGGTAGTATCGGACCACTAAAAATGTGACATAGTGATCATGGGGTAAAATTATAGCGGTATTACATCTGAGCATGTCGGCTCTACCACAAGCACGTAAAACACAATTAGTGTCGAGGGTGACATTTAAATGTATTAATTTGCTCGTTTTCGCGATCCGTTTACTTTCTTTGAGACAGCAAATTTCATCAGAGTATGTATTCGCTTACGCATATTTATATAAAGTATTTTTGGCTTCTTGGACGCAATCATATTCGGCTTCCTTCAACAGGCATCGTCTCTGGACCACGGACTTTACTTTTTCCATGTATATCAGAAATTGCGACAGCGCTCTATAAAGTCGTCTCCAGCATGAAAAATACTCAATGTTCATAGTGAAACATTTTGATTTGTTTACGAATAAAAGATGGTTACGTACCTCTTCATTGGCTGCTGCACCCAAGTCGGGACATTTTGGCCACTCATTTGTGTGTCTTCTAAGGATCCCAGGACCGCTGAACCACATTTCTTCATCAGTTTTAGATACCTTTTTTGCAAAATCTGCTGGATTTGATTTGGATGGGACCCAATTCCATTGAGTCACATTAGTTGATTCTAAGATTTCGCCAACCCGGTACATTACAAACGCCTTGAAGTTGTTAGGGTCCATTGAGAGCCATTTTGGAACCGTTTTGGAGTCGGACCAATAGAAGCACTCTGCAACTTGAAGACGTGAAGCATTTTGAATTTTCGACGCCAAACGTGTACCAATCAGCGCAGCTTGTAGCTCGAGCCTAGGTATGGATATGGGCTTCAGAGGAGTCACCTTCGACTTGGCGGCTACAATGGCAACATCAACGTCGTCATCGTATTGTATGCGGAAATAACAAACGGCAGCATACGCATTTTCCCCGGCATCAACGAAAGTATGCAGCTGAACCTTAGATGTTATTCTCAAAAGTTTAGAGTAACACCGTGGGATACAAATTGATGTAATATTTGCCAGCTTTAAGAGCCACAAACTCCAATTTGAGAGGAGATCTTTGTTTAATTCGTCGTCCCACTTTATACCAGATCGCCATACATCTTGCAGCAATATTTTAAGATCGATGGTGTAGTGAGAGACGAAACCAAGGGGGTCGAAAACTGACATCAAAACTTGTTGGACTTCTCTCTTCGTTGGGACCACATTCGCTTGAAACACATCTCTTCGAAGTCTCGTAAATCCAGAATTGTACTGAAAAACATCGTTACTTGTTTTCCAATACATACCAAGGACCTTTTCAACAGCTCCAAATGAGTTTTCTGTGACTTGGCTGTTGCCACACAGTGATCGCCTTAGTTTTTCATGTGAAAACCACCGTCAGCATGAATATTTTTAACTTGCATTGCTAGTGCCAATGCCTCTTCTTCGGTGGACACGCTGTCAATGAAGTCGTCCATATAGTGGTAGTTTTGAATAGCTTTAACGGCGCGAGGATATTTTTGGGCGAACTCTTCAGCATTTTTGTTTCTGACAAAATGCGCGATACAGGGTGCGCAAGTTATTCCAAATGTAAGAGCCTTCATCACGTATACACTTGGTATTTGATTTAAATCAGCATTTTCGAACCACAGAAATCGTTGAGCGTGCATATCTTCGTCTTTGACATTGATACGATGAAACATTTCGGCTATGTCACCACACACTGCAATTAAAATTGGCAACGAAAATTTCTTAAAAACTGAATACCGGGCTTTAGTAAAACTGAGCAAGAGTATAGATTTCCTTGAACTGCGCAGACAAGTCGGCGCATGTGGACGGTAACACCGTTTTCCGATTCAAGCTCCGTATTCAGTTCTTCCGAAATTTTGTCATTTAAGCCCGGTATTCAGGTTTTATGAAATTTTCGTTGCCGAGAAGTACGTGTATAAAATATAACGAAAATTTCATGAACCGGAAATTTCGCTCACTTTTCATTTCCTTGGTACTCGCTCTTTGCGAAAATTGTGTTGGTAAAATCAATTACAGGGTTTTTACGCCAATGTTATTTCGTACGACAAAAATGTTTGATAATTGTTTGGACCGGAATGTTGACATTTCCATAGTTTTAACCATAGATAAAGGAAATAATAGATATAGCGCGACCATTGTCAACTTTGTTCACTAGACAACGCGAAAATCGACCATAGTAGTACCTCCTCCATGACGATCTCACACAAATCTGACCTAAACGCTATAAAAATTTCAACGTTTTCATTCCGTCGTAAGATTGCGCAGACAAAACGGAGCGTCTGGACCGGCCTTAACATAGACCATATTACGAAAGTCTACATACGACTGTAAGTAATTTCTTCAATATTTTAGAACAACTTTTAACTTTTATTTTAAGTAAAAATTGAATACCAAAGTAAAAAATCACATATTTCTTTCACAAGAATTAACATAAATCTCAAAATAACAAAAAAAGGGCATGAGTATATGTTGAGTTCGATTCGGTCAAACAAACTTTCCACAGCAGTCCTTTTATTAAAACTTCGAATTTATTTTGTTGTAAGTATTTATTGAAGGGCGTCGCGCTTGAAAACAATTTGTCTACTCAGTTATTAAAATCGAACTGATTAAGTTATTAAGCTACTCAAATCAAAGGGCCACTGACAAACACACACACATGTACAGTGAGCACAACATTTATTCGGACACCCATAACATTCAAGTTGAACACTCTGTAACTTGACGCAGAGTCATCAGAAACAAAATTTTTTTTTATTCAATAACAAAATATAACTTTTCTCTTACATACTTGAAAGCACAAATAATCTAATTCAGTTTTGAAATAGGAGCATATTTAAAAAAGAATTAAAAAGGAACTTTTTTACGCACAAAAATTATTCAGATATGTACATATAATGAGTAGGTAGTGGTTTTGGTTTTCAATATTTTGTTGGACCGTCCTTGGCCTTGATAACGGCTTCCAAACGTCGACGCATACTTTTTTACCAAGTTATTGGTTTCATTTGGCTCAATTTTTTCCCATTCATCACTTAATGCGGTTTTTAAGGATTCCTTGGATGTGATCTTGTGTATCCGTATCCTTTTTTCCAACAGTCCCCATACGTGTTCTATGGGGTTTAAGTCTGGTGACTGGGGTGGAGTTTTAAGTTGCTTCCAATGGTATATTAGCCATTTTTGAACCAGATATGACGAATGTTTTGGGTCATTGTCTTGTTAGAACAAGAATGTTTTGGGACCGAGCCCAAGTTTCGAAGCACTTGGATAGAGGTTTTCCTCTAAAATGTTCTTATACATATGCTTGTCCATTTTATCAGAAATAAACACCATTTATCCACATCCAGCTGCAGCCATACACCCCCACACCATTACATTTCCACCGCCGTGTTTGACGGTGGGAATGAGATTGCTCTCTTTCATGGCTTCATTGACTTTTCGTCAAACTTTTGGAGGGCCATCGTATCCAAAAATGTTAAATTTAGATTCGTCACTAAAAATTACGTTCTTCCAAAAAGAATCCGGCTGGTTTAAATGAAGCTCGGCGAACTCTAGCCTCTTCTTTTTATTAATATCGGAAATATATGGTTTACGTTGGGCAACTCTTCCATGATAACCAGAATTATGCAGGCAAACTTTTTTTCCTGTCGCTTCTTGGATGTTTTGGCATAAAACTGAAGATGATACTTTTGGGTTTTTGACCACGGAACCTATGACATCTCGCTCTTCTCGGGGTTTTAGAATCTTTGGCCTACCAGCTTGTCGGTGATTAGGACCCAATTCACCGCTGTTAATATATTGTTTAACCACACTATATACAGTAGAGTGATGTATGTCAATTATATTCCCAATTTGGCGGAAAGAATGCCCCTCCAGATATAATTTAATGATAGTTTTGCGAATATCTAGTGACAAATCTCCACTTCGTCCCATTTTGTCCAACTTGTTCGAAATTTACAGCGAAACTGACTTCAAATAAAAGAAGAATGCAAACAAATGCATGTGCTTCTTTAAACTTTACAAATACCTCGCAAAAGAAGCAGCGATTACCGTTAGATGTGTTGATTGAAAGTCATAGGTACAAAGTGTTTGAATAATTTTTGTGTGTAAAAAAGTGTAATTTTTCAAATTTTGTTAGGTTTTCTCCAATGACAAACAATAATTTGATGGTTGTTGTTGTCTTAGAATGTAAGAAAAATCATATTTTTAATGTGCAATAAATATTTTACGGAGTGTTAAACTTTAAAGTTATGGGTGTCCGAATAGATTTTGTGCTCACTGTATGTATGTACATATGGGCACAAATTGATAAACAAACAAAGAGCAACGAAGGAATAGAAAATAAATGAATTCAATGCCAAAGTGTAATGACCTACATAAGCGACTTAGAATTTGGTAAATGGTTTACACAATTTTCAATGTACAGTACTTGTGCATAATAATAGGCTTGATAAGTAAGTAAATTTATAAATGAAAATAATTAAATGGAATTCGTTTATAAAATTAGAAAATCTTAATAAGGTATTGTCGGCGGTAACATTCCCTCCCTCGTAAGTGACTTAGGGTTCCTTGAGCTTACTGTCATCCTTCTTATTACCGACGTCTAACACTGATATTTTAGCTACGGGCCTCTCATAAGTGCTGCTACTCGTTCTGACTTTGACACTGCGCACCTGACCATCTTTTGAGGGAAACACTTCGACCACAATACCTTTGGGCCAACTGTTGCGGGGAAGGGTGTCGTCTACAATGACGACTATATCTCCAACTGATGGTGGCTTAACCTTTTCGAACCGCTTGATGCGTCGCACTAATGTTGGACCATATTCGCGAACCCACCTGCGCCAAAAGTGATTAGCAAACTCCCGGGTTTGATGCCATCTCTGCCGTAGGTCGAAATCGTAGTCAACCAAAGGTTTGTTTCCTGCAGCAGAGCCAAGTAATAGGTGATTAGGAGTTAAAGCGTCGTCATCAGCGGCGTCAAGGGCCACGAATGTCAAAGGTCGAGAGTTGATAATGAACTCGACTTCCCATAGGGAGCATCTAAGGGTCTCATCGTTGAATTTAGAAGCGGGACAAATTGCGTAAAGAACAGATTTTATTGATCGTACTAGACGTTCTCATGCACCACCCATGTGAGGGGCCGCTGGAGGGTTAAATCACCATTTTATTTCGTCATGCCATTTTATTTCGTCATGTTTACGTAGGTCAAGCAGCTGTTTTCTTCTTTTAGAAGTCTTTCGACGGATTTAAAATTTGTGCCGTTGTCGGTGTAAATTTCTTTTGGGGAACCACGACGGCTTATAAAATTGTGTATGCACATAATACACGAGCTGGTGTCAAGACTGTGAGCTACTTCTATATGAACGGCACGAACGGTCAGGCATGTAAATATAACTCCCCACCTCTTTTCCGTCTGCCAACTGTCGCATAAAGAGGTTCAAAAAAATCAATGCCAACGTAATTAAATGCACGTTCGAAACATGACAATCTGGCGGGAGGTAACGATGCCATCTGCGGTGGTCGGGGTACTGCTGATTAATTTTTACATCGCTGACACTTCCCTCGTATATTTTTGTATAGGACCCTCAATTTAGGTATGTAGAACATCGATTTAATTTTGCTCAGTGTTGCTTCGTGCATGCAATGATGATAGTTTTCGTGGTAGTATCGGACCACTAAAAATGTGACATAGTGATCATGGGGTAAAATTATAGCGGTATTACATCTGAGCATGTCGGCTCTACCACAAGCACGTAAAACACAATTAGTGTCGAGGGTGACATTTAAATGTATTAATTTGCTAGTTTTCGCGATCCGTTTACTTTCTTTGAGACAGCAAATTTCATCAGAGTATGTATTCGCTTACGCATATTTATATAAAGTATTTTTGGCTTCTTGGACGCAATCATATTCGGCTCCCTTCAACAGGCATCGTCTCTGGACCACGGTCTTTACTTTCTATCAGAAATTGCGACAGCGCTCTATAAAGTCGTCTCCAGCATGAAAAATACTCAATGTTCATAGTGAAACATTTTGATTTGTTTACGAATAAAAGATGGTTACGTACCTCTTCATTGGTTGCTGCACCCCCAAGTCGGGACATTTTGGCCACTCATTTGTGTGTCTTCTAAGGAACTCAGGACCGCTGAACCACATTTCTTCATCAGTTTTAGATACCTTTCTTGCAAAATCTGCTGGATTTGATTTGGATGGGACCCAATTCCATTGAGTCACATTAGTTGATTCTAAGATTAAGCCAACCCGGTACATTACAAACGCCTTGAAGTTGTTAGGGTCAATTGAGAGCCATTTTGGAACCGTTTTGGAGTCGGACCAATAGAAGCACTCTGCAACTTGAAGACGTGAAGCATTTTGAATTTTCGACGCCAAACGTGTACCAATCAGCGCAGCTTGTAGCTCGAGCCTAGGTATGGATATGGGCTTCAGAGGAGTCACCTTCGACTTGGCGGCTACAATGGCAACATCAACGTCGTCATCGTATTGTATGCGGAAATAACAAACGGCAGCATACGCATTTTCCCCGGCATCAACGAAAGTATGCAGCTGAACCTTAGAAGTTATTCTCAAAAGTTTAGAGTAACACCGTGGGATACAAATTGATGTAATATTTGCCAGCTTTAAGAGCCACAAACTCCAATTTGAGAGGAGATCTTTGTTTAATTCGTCGTCCCACTTTATACCAGATCGTCATACATCTTGCAGCAATATTTTAAGATCAATGGTGCAGTGAGAGACGAAACCAAGGGGGTCGAAAACTGACATCACAACTTGTTGGACTTCTCTCTTCGTTGGGACCACATTCGCTTGAAACACATCTCTTCGAAGTCTCGTAAATCCAGAATTGTACTGAAAAACGTCGTTACTTGTTTTCCAATACATACCAAGGACCTTTTCAACAGCTCCAAATGAGTTTTCTGTGACTTGGCTGTTGCCACACAGTGATCGCCTTAGTTTCTCATGTGAAACCACCGTCAGCATGAATATTTTTAACTTGCATTGCTAGTGCCAATGCCTCTTCTTCGGTGGACACGCTGTCAATGAAGTCGTCCAAATAGTGGTAGTTTTGAATAGCTTTAACGGCGCGAGGATATTTTTGGGCGAACTCTTCAGCATTTTTGTTTCTGACAAAATGCGCGATACAGGGTGCGCAAGTTATTCCAAATTTAAGAGCCTTCATCACGTATACACTTGGTATTTGATTTAAATCAGCATTTTCGAACCACAGAAATCGTTGAGCGTGCATATCTTCGTCTTTGACATTGATACGATGAAACATTTCGGCTATGTCACCACACACTGCAATTTGCCCCACGCGAAATTCGATTAAGATGTTGAAAAGTGATGTTAGCAGGTCAGGGCCACTTAGCAGAAAATCGTTAAGAGACTTGTCGGTGGACTTGGCTGCTCCATCCCATACTAGACGAACTTTACCAGGTTTGTTAGGGTTGATGGCCACGAAAATTGGGAGGTACCATGTCCGACGAGAATAGGAGTATAATTCTGTGTCCAAACTCCGTCTAGCGTATCCCTTAAGTAGAAGTTTGTCGATTTCCGTCTGTATAGTTTGCATTAGTTGAGGATTTTTCTTAAACTTCTTCTGGAGACACTTTTTCTTAAACTTCTTCTGGAGACACTGTATTTTCGAGGATTTGCATTGCCTTTTGGTTTTCCGATGATAAAATATTCTTCTCTTGGGCCGCTTCTAGGGCGAAATATTGCTTCACTTCGTCGTGTAAAGTAGTGTAACGATTTTCACACCCACATGTGTGAACATTTAATGATGCTGAGGATACCAAGTCGGAGCTACTGCCTTGAAGTGTACACCCTAGACGAGATTTTGTTGCAATAAGTTGATTGCGATCACCTTCTCGAATCTTCGTAGGGACGGCCACTCTCCAATTGTTGAGTCCAATTAAAATCATCGGCTTGGCATTCGTGAAAGATTCGATGGGCAGTCCTTTCAGATGTGGATTTTCTTCGACGATGTGCTCGAAATTAATCGTTTGTGTGGGCAGACCAAGGTTATTCACGGTACGCACATCATGAAGTTCAAATCTGGGTTGACTGTACACCTGACTCTTCCAAATTAAGTTTCACCAATTCTTCTTCTGTTCTTGTTGCGTCACCTGTCCAGCGCACTTCTAGGGGCTCCTTGTTTCCGCTTAAACCCAGCTTGTTGAAGAACTTTTGCTCCATTAGTGTCAATGAAGAGCCCTCGTCTTGAAAGGCAAATGTTTTCACTGAACCACCATTGAAGAAAACACGAATCGGCAAAATTCTAAAACACGGCTTTTCTTGGTCAGCATTATTATGTGCGTTTACACTTCCACTGCGTTCGAACGTTGATACTGCCCTTGTACTTGGACCGGTATTTGCTGTATATTTGTGTAGTAACGGATGATGCTTAGCTGTACAGCCACTGATATCACACTGCTTTTTAGACAAACACTTTCGACGATGCAGATTCAAGCACTGTCGACACAATTTCTTTTCTTTAACCACATTCCACTTGGCGTCCAAATTCATGGATTGAAACTCACCGCAGTTCTGGATTTTATGAACCTCACTTTTACACACAAAACAAAGCGGTCTATTTGAGCCACTTTTTTGATGAGTGTTCACAGAAGCTCCTTTCTTACTGGTTACAGGGGACACGACTTGGCTGGCTGCGGCTGCTAATGCATAAATCCAATCACTAAACACCTTCAATATTGGAGCCTCTTCATCTTTTTTATGCATAGCCCAGCTTAACTTATGATTCTTTGGCAGCTTTTCGACCAAAGTCATCACCAGCATGGGGTTATTTAAATGAGCCACCATATCGCAGGCCTCCATTGTTGAGCAAATGTTTCGCACACTGAGGGCATATTCTATTAATGAATCGAGTCTGTCTTTTAGCCGTGGAAATCTGGTCGCTTTCTCTATCATGTTGTCTAAAATATGCTTAGGTCGGCCAAAACACATTTCTACAGTTTCAATTATTTCGTTGACCATCGACAGCAGCATTAATTTACTCCTCACTAACTCCTTAGCACGACCACGTAGACACGACTGTAAGCGCATTAAATTTTCCCTGTCAGTGTAACCCGCCAATTCAGTGCTATTTTTGTAATTGATAATGAATAGGGGCCAGTCAGGGTTTCCGCCGAAATTGGGCAACTCTTTCGGAATTACTTGCCTTGCAGCTATTTGTGATGTTGTAGGCTGTAACGATGAAAAGGTTGTTGAAAAAGAACACCCAGTCTGAGCCACATCGCCTTGAGAAAGGATTTTATATTTCCTCTCTAAATATTGGCGTTGAAGTTCTTTTTCTTCTTCTAACATTTGAAGTTGTAATTGCGTTTGCGACGAAATCTTGCGCGGAGACGAGTTCGGGCCACTGTTCACAAAATGGCGCGGCATGTTTTGCGCAGTATCTGTTGCGGTTGGAAGCGTCGTTGTTGTTCTTGTCGGCTGAATTACTGTTGTTTGGGACATTGTTGTTGCCGCTGGAGTCACAATATCGGCGCCGCCATAATTTGTAAAACTGTGGTTAGATGCGTCCTTATATGCATATCTTCTATGACCAGAAGGCAAAATTACTTGTGGTGGTCCAACATCTTCTACTGGAATTTCCGCGGTCACTTGTATCTCTGGGGATGAAGAACCTTGCGTTCCTGCAGAAAATTCGGCGGTGCTATTGATGCGCGACATATGTTGAAGCACGGTGGATGTATTTTTCAGAGCAACGGGTTGATCACGTCCACACGGGCAACACCAGCTTACATTCGCTACGTCGCTATTTACTCCAGCACACTCAAAATGATACCATTTGTTGCACAGATCACATTGCACCATACGTTCAGTGTCTTTTAACTCACACTTGTTACAATTAAAATCGAATGTTTTGCAACTTTGAATTTTTCTTACTTTGAACGACTTTTGTTCTAATAAGCGGCACGCACAGTTTAATTTTATTATTATTTTTTCTTTTTGTTTAAGACTTTATTTTAACCTCTTTTATTTGTTAAAATTGTCTTCGCGATTACTTTTTAGGTTTCCCACGGCTTTATATCTGTTCACTTCGAACCACTTTGTTTTGTTTTATTTAACAACAAATTTATATTGCCGAAATCGCGATTAATTTAAAATTGTTTTCAAGAATGTTGAGTTCGATTCGGTCAAACAAACTTTCCACAGCAGCCCTTTTATTAAAACTTCGAATTTATTTTGTTGTAAGTATTTATTGAAGGGCGTCGCGATTGAAAACAATTTGTCTACACAGTTATTAAAATCGAACTGATTTTGCATTGGTCTTCGTTGCCCTTTTGGAGTTGTTTGTTATTTGCAGAGAATCGCTGCCGTTATTAAGCTACTCAAATCAAAGGGCCACTGACAAACACACACACATGTCTGTATGTACATATGGGCACAAATTGATAAACAAACAAAGAGCAACGAAGGAATAGAAAATAAATGAAGTTAAATGCCAAAGTGTAATGACTACATAAGCGACTTAGAATTTGGTAAATGGTTTTCACAATTTGCAATGTACGTACTTGTGCATAATAATAGGCTTGATAAGTAAGTAAATTTATAAATGAAAATAATTAAATGGAATTCGTTTATAAAAGTAGAAAATCTTAATAAGGTATTGTCGGCGGTAACACTATACATTTCCAAACGTCTACATACGGCATAGAAATGACCAAAAATAATGGAAAATTCATGTGTTGGGCCACCATTAGCACCATTATTACTTCTTTTAGACGAGAAGGCATGTATAAGGCAATTTTTTTTGATATTTCTGGGAAATTTTTGCCCATTGAACCAACATTGTTTTCAGAGTTCGAACTGAAGTTACTTCTCTTTCCGTAACACTCGTTTTCTAATGTGCCCACAAATGCTCAATCATGTTGAGATCTGGAGATTGGGGAGGGTGATCCAGCTTTGATCGCACATTATACAGCAGCCACTTGTTAAACAACCAGAACTTTGCTTGGGATCATTGTCATGCATGAACATATAATTTCCGGTTAATTGGAGTTTTCCAACACTTGGTACGAAATGTGTTTTTAAAATGTCAATACACATGTGCCGATATATTGTCCCTTCTATAAACCGCAGTTCGCCAAGCAGCCCCACACCATTATAGTTTGACAGCACTAGTTTTCGGGTTTTCAGCAACACTTCGCACTATTTTCCTCTGCATTCGCTCATCAAGTTTGCTGGGCCGACCTCTTGTCTTACTCTGGTACGATCTTGGAATATTTTAATTTTTAATTATTGAAAAAAACTTTTGAAAACGAATTTCCCTCACGTTTAAGTTTTACAACCACTTCACGCAGTTGAGGAGAAATTTATTTAAAGGCAAATATTTTCCAAAATTTTTACAAAAAGCACACAATTTAACTATAATCTTACTTTTCTTAGAGCAATTCAACTACTACTGACGAAAACGTGCCAGTGAGCGACCACGCTACATATCGGAACTATTGTTCACTTTGTCGTATGCAGACTTTAGAAATAGACTCGTATGTAGACTTTAGAAATAAATAAACATAGACATAGAGTTAAATGTCCACGTACCCGATTGTTTTAAACCATAAATTGATTTTTCCAGTTTACACATCCTGCTGGAGCCATCACCAAACATTTCTGGGTTTTTCATATACACAGTTTATTTTAGCTTTCCATTCAAATATGAACTCACTGCGTCTTTTTGTTGTATATGCATGTCATATTTTACAGCAAATGCGACTAAATATCGCTCCTTCTCGTTGTGAAAAGCCTTTTTCTACCAGTCCGGCTCTCTATAGTATAACTTTTCCTTCCCCATTGCGTTTAGTCTTGAACACCCATTTTGACTTGACTGCATTTTCTCCAGGTGGTAAATTTGCTAGCACTCACGTTTTGTTGGCCCTTAATAACTCCATTCCTTCATGCATGGCTGCCTTCCACTCGTCTGAATTATCTGATTGCATAGCCTTGTTCAGTTTCTGGATCATCTGAAACATATTCCATAGCACAAAAATTTAACGTGCGTGAATATTTCGCACCAGAAACGGCACTCTCATTTTACTTGTAAAAGAGATCGAATGATTACAATCTTTGACATAATATACCTAATGACTCATATATGTATATTGTTATGAATTTCCTTATTCGTCCTTTTTGCGTTGTTTTATTCCCAATAATAAAACAAGGTTCGTTTTAAATTACGATAATTACAACGGTTTAACTACCTTTTATTTTACTTATATGTACAACAGTTTACTTTATTTACACCACTTTAATAAGTCTTATATTTTACTATCAATTCGCGTTGCTCACTTTACGGGGTTTAATCACAAACTGAACTCTCCACTCCAAAGACCTCCGCTATTTATACCAACTCACCATACTCAAATGAAGGTATATCTAGCGAATTCAAGAACCTTCTAGAATCTGGATGTTGTTGTTGTTGCTTATCTTTGTAGAACAATCTCGAAGGGCGGAGAGTTATCTTTACTGAGGTGAATTCATGCTACTGATTTAGCGAGCTGGTACGTTGTTACTGTTAGTAGAGTAATTAACAGCAAGCAAAAGCTTTTACTTATTCGTAACACTGCCCCCCACTTAAGCCTGTTCGTCCCGAGCAGGCTCAACCCTCCGTTTTCCATACAGAGCTAGTTTTTCCAAATGCACGACTTTCATTTTAGCTCTTGGACTTTGGCTTTCTGGATTCTATAAACCACGTCATTTATTCGTTTGACAACCTTGTAAGGGCCTTCCCAGTGAGTCTGAAGTTTTGGAGATAAACCCTTCTTGCGCTGTGGGTTGAACAGTAAAACTAGCTGGCCTCCATGAAATCCTTCTGAATTTGCCGCTCGGTCGTATCTGGCTTTCATTTTGTTACTGACTATTTTTAATTTGTTGCGCACAAATTCATGGAGATCATTAAGATCCCCCGTATCATGGTAATTGGCATCACTGTTCGCAGGGTCAGACGCTGGTATGGTACCGAACTCCAAATCTCCAGGCAGCTTCAGCTCATTTCCGAAAATTACTTTAGCGGGTGTTCGCGAAGTGGAGTCATGGCTGGCCGTCCTATATGCCAAAAGGAACTTCGGTATGTGTTCATCCCAATCTCTTTGATCTGCGCTGACTACTTTTCTTAGGTATTCTTCAAGAGTTCGGTTGAATCTTTCAACCATTCCGTCAGACTGAGGATGCAATGGTGTTGTTCTTGTTTTCCGAATACCGTATGACTCACACATTTCTTTGAAGATGGTCGATTCAAAATTCCTACCCTGGTCCGAATGGAGCTCCGAGGGGACACCGAAACGGCATATCCAGTTATCCACAAACACTTTAA
Source organism: Phaonia tiefii (assembly GCA_963931995.1). NCBI lineage: Eukaryota > Metazoa > Arthropoda > Insecta > Diptera > Muscidae > Phaonia > Phaonia tiefii. The sequence goes on along the minus strand of OZ008367.1, from coordinate 229,119,826 downwards.
TTATAGTCTTCGCTTCCTGATTTGGAACAGGGTATACTTCGGGCCATTTACTGAAGGAATACATAACCACTAAGACGTACTGGTTTCCAGAGCTACTGACTGGAAATGGACCAGCCACATCCATAGCTATACGGTCAAAGGGTGCACCTGAGTTGTACTGCTGCATGTGGCATGACTTCTTCGCGTTGGTCCCTTAGCTGTCATGCATTGGGTGCAATTTGCTATCCAATCGGCTACCTCTTGTTGACAGCCAAACCAATTTAGCTTTTCAATGGTCTTGGTTATTCCTAGATGTCCTCCACTCGGCCATTATGGAATTCTGTCATTATCTCTTGTTCCTTGGAGGTAGGTACCACTATTAACTTTTTGACTATTTTACCATCCTCACTTTCCCATAACCGGTATAGGCAACCTTCCAATAATTTTAGGCTGCTCCACTGGGCCCAGTATGCTTTCATCAGGGGGCTCTCTGAGGCGATGTCATTGCGTGTTGGTCTTTCACCTTTTTCTTTTGCAGAAATGATTTTTGCCAGTATAGGGTCGCTTCTTTGTGCTGTTGACCAGTCTTCGTTGGATTCTAGTCAAAGCAGACGTACGTCAATGATGTTTTCTTTCACCTCTGCTTTTGAGCAGTGTTTGCATTCCAGCTTGCATGGACGACGTGACAGGGCATCAGCATTACCGTGTTTTCCTCCTTTTCTATGCTCAATGCTGAAGTCATAGCTCTGCAGTCTTTCAATCCAACGAGCAAGTTGGCCTTCGGGGTTCTTAAATTGCAGTAGCAACCTCAGCGCCGCATGATCGGTTCTTAACTGAAAAGGCTGGCCGTACAGATAGTTGTGGTAGTGTTTGACACACTCTATGACTGCCAGTAGCTCTCGTCTCGTAACACAGTAATTTTTCTCTGGCTTTGAGAGTATTCGGCTGTAGTACCCAATAACTTTTTCTTGGCCATTGATTTCCTGCGAGAGCACGCCACCTATTCCGTAACCACTCGCGTCAGTATCCAACACGAATTTCTCTCCAGCAACAGGATATGCAAGCAAAGGAGCCGTGCATAAATATTGCTTCAGTTGGTGGAATGACTCTTCTTGTTTTTCGCTCCAACAGTACGGCCGATTTTTCATTGTCAGCTCGTGAAGACTTGCAGCCACTGTGGCGAAACCCGGCACAAACCGTCTGTAGTACGTACAGAGTCCTAGAAAACTGCGTAATTCATGGAGATTCTGCGGTCGTGGCCAATCCTTCACTGTCAGGATTTTGTCTTCATCGGTGGAAATGCCATCTGCTGTCACTCGATGTCCCAAGTATTTTACTTCTTTCTGGAACAGAGAACACTTCTGCGGGCTGAGTTTCAACCCAGCCGCGGTTATACGTTGAAGGACTTCTTTAAGATTCTTCAGGTGTTCATCGAATGTTTTCCCCATGACAATGATGTCGTCTAGGTACACCAAGCATGTTCGCCAATGAAGTCCTTTCAACACACACTCCATTAATCGCTCGAAGGTGGCTGGAGCGTTACATAGTCCAAATGGCATTACTTTAAACTGCCAGAGACCATCCCCTACGCTGAATGCAGTTTTCTCCTTGTCTTTCTCGCTGATTTCTACTTGCCAATAACCACTTTGCAAGTCCAGCGTTGGGAACCATTTTGTTCCTGACAACGTATCCAATGTGTCATCAATTCTTGGTAGTGGATAACTGTCCTTTTTGGTGACGTCGTTGAGCTTTCTATAATCCACACAAAATCGGGTACTTCCATCTTTCTTCTTAACTAGTACCACCGGCGAGCTCCATGGACTTGAAGAAGGTTCGATTACACCATCCTTCTGCATTTCAGCTACCAGTTTCTTCACCTCATCTCTTTTTGCAAGTGGAAGACTTCTGGGCGCCTGTTTTATTGGTCTCGCTTCCCCTGTATTGATGTCATGCTTTACCATTGATGTTCTACCTTGGCATTCTTTTTTCAGGGCGAAGGCAGACGCATGCTTCCACAGTAATTGCTTTGCTTTGTTCCTAGCAGAAGGCTTTAGTTCTCGCACCCACTCACTGAGATGCGACTCCAGCACTTTCTGCTCCTTTTCTGATAGTTTGCTGCAGTCAGAATTAACTTCACAGTTGATGACCGCCTCGGCTGGTGAAAATTCTGCAATTTCTGTGCGGTCGCTGATCACCTCCTCGTTTTTGGACAAATTTAGAACTCGTACAGGCAAATATCCTTCATTATTAGTCTTTACTAGAGTTTTGGCAGTGATGATGTTATAGTTTTTTATATTTGCCGGTTCAACTACCCACAAACCGCCGATCTCACAATCTCCCTCCATTCGGGCCCATACTATGGTTTCTGAGTTTGGTGGCAATTTTACATCTTTGTGAGTGATCAGCCTTTTAATCTGTGTTGTATTGTCGTATCCCACATTGAGTGGAATTTCCACATTAGCCCACGTCAAAATTTGCTGCCCCATATCTAACTTGAGGCCTTGGGCAATCATAAAATCTGCGCCAATTATCACTTCATCTACAATGTCGGCGACAATAAACACGTGCTCGATGCTCATGTTGGCAATGGCTAACTTCAATTTAACTTTACCATGTACAGTTGCTGGTTCACCCGTTGCTGTGCGGAGTCTTACACCATGTAACGATTCCATTGGTCCATTTATCAAATCTGATCTGATGATAGATTGTGACGCGCCTGTGTCCATAGTCAATATGCGCTTCCGACCACCGATAGCTCCGTGGACAGTGAGGTTGTTGTTTTTCTGTTGTATTATTGAGATGGAGATCGTGGGGCCCTCGGTTGTAGGAGCCAGTCCATGCCCCTCTGGGCTAGCTCGTTTCAGTTTAACGGAGATTCATTTTGTATAGTAAAATTTACCCGTTTATTGCCACGTTGGGGTGAGCTCGATCTTGATCGTTTTCGTGGCTCTCTGCAGTTTCGTGCAATTGTAGCACTTTGGTCTGGGCTTACTCCCGCCTGGTAACGCCTTGCTGAGGGTTTGGGTGATTTCTTTAAGATCGTTTATTGCACCCTTCAAATCTCCTGCCTCCGACTCTATTTCAATTTTTCTAACTCTTTGTATTTGAGGCTTGGACACAAATTTCGCTGTCTCCTGTGCCAATGCGAACGAAACAGTTTCGGCGAATGTAGCTTTTTGTGTGGCACAAGTCACGTATTTTATGTCAGGATCACGGATGCCGTTGACGAATGCTTCAATCTTAAATTGATCCAAGAATGGGTGGGACTCACCAGGATAAGTCATCAACACCAAACGTTCCCCTCGGTTGCGAAGTCCTGAAGCGTTTCATTATGCTTTTGCACTCGGCCTCTTAATTCCATGCGATATAAATCCTTCTTGTGATCGCCACCATACTTGCGTTGTAACGCAGCCAGTATGTCCTCGTAGTTGTTTCTGGCACTGACGGGAATGCTCTGAAGGACTTCTGTTGCGTTGCCTTTCAGTGCTAAAATTAGCTCTACTGCTTTGTCGTTGCTGTTCCACAAGTTCTTAATTGCGACCATTTCGAATTGGAATTTGAAAACGTCGAATGGTGTAGAGCCATCGAAACTGGGAGCTTTCAATCTACTAGAGCCTCCAGAAAATACTCGCACTGGACACTCTTGCAACTGAAGTTCACTCATTTTCCTTTGCAATTCGCTTACATCATTTTTTAGTTCCCGTTCGACTTCCTCGAACTTATGTTCGACTTCTTCAATCTTCTGCCCCATTTCCTCGAACGTATGTTCAACCTTTTCGAATTGATCGTTCACTTGAATCTCCATATTGCTCACAACTTCGGAGATTTATTGCAGTTTCTCTTTTGTGGCATTTGATGTTTCCTGAATTATTCGAGAATTTTCGCTCAATTTCTCGTCCACAATTCTAGAATTCTCGTCCAGCTTCACGTTAATAATTCTAGAGTTTTCGTCCAATTTTGCAAACTTTTCCATCATGGCCGCAAACATTGTAGAAACATCTACATTACCAGTTGCTTCATTTGCAGATATCTCCATTTCTTCTTTGCATTCAAACTGGTATTTGTCAATGTCAATGTTTCGGCGCTTGAATTCTTCTATTAATCGCCTCTGCAGCTCTGCCTTATTCAGCTGTCGGTTGATCCAATTTACTCACCTCCTTTTTTAGTTGTTCAACTTTGAGTTCTTCAAACTTCATCGTTGTCCTTAATTCGTAATTTCACTTCTGACACCAATGTTACGAATTTCCTTATTCGTCCTTTTTGCGTTGTTTTATTCCCAATAATAAAACAAGGTTCGTTTTAAATTACGATAATTACAACGGTTTAACTTCCTTTTATTTTACTTATATGTACAACAGTTTACTTTATTTACACCACTTTAATAAGTCTTATATTTTACTATCAATTCGCGTTGCTCACTTTACGGGGTTTAATCACAAACTGAACTCTCCACTCCAAAGACCTCCGCTATTTATACCAACTCACCATACTCAAATGAAGGTATATCTAGCGAATTCAAGAACCTTCTAGAATCTGGATGTTGTTGTTGTTGCTTATCTTTGTAGAACCATCTCGAAGGGCGGAGAGTTATCTTTACTGAGGTGAATTCATGCTACTGGTTTAGCGAGCTGGTACGTTGTTACAATGCATACTTTCAGGCGCAGCACTAACCGCCTGTTATTTACATACTGTTAGTAGAGTCATTAACAGCAAGCAAATGCTTTTACTTATTCGTAACAGTATATTCATTAAAATTCTACACCAGAAACACAGTGCATTGAGAGTACAGAGAAAAAATATATTGACTTTATAATTATTTCGCTGGGTATAGGTCTGTCTGTGTACTGATAATTTGTAACAATTTGTACAAATTGTTACTGGATGTTGTCTGTTTATACCAAAACGTCAGTAACGAGAGCAAGAGAGAGATTACTTTGACAGTCCGATGATAGCGAACTTACAAGTTTTTACTGGAGAAATTTTTGCCAGTAAGAATTTGCAAGATCGAACATAACAAAACAAACAAAATTAGGAAATATAAAGAACATAAAATAACAAATAAATCATTGGAATTTTATTTTTTTTAAAGCGTCCCATAGACGAGTACTGTCGCAGGAACGGCAATATGAGTGTATTTGTGAATTTGACACAACACGAGAATGTATTTGTCACACGGACAATGCAGTATGAAAATCAAAACAGTTTTGATTTTCCAAATGAGCACCTATCAATCAGATGAAGTTTCTTCATATTTTATTTGTCAAATATGTCGGAGTTTTAGAAATTGGATTTTAAAAATGTAAACAACGAAATTGAAAAACTGTTTTGTGTAAAAAATAAGATAAAAATGGAAAAGCTGTCGGAAAAGTCATTTATTATAGAATTGTAAAGAATAAAATCATTAAAACATGGACGGCTTTACTCATATTTGTACCCTGTTTTTAAATTAATGGTGTTACCAATGATAACAATTCATCATATCACGCCGCATCCATACACATAAAATTCCTAGTCATATGGGGACGTTTCCCTCAGCTCCTTTATTAAGTTCTCAACCGTGAATTGGTAATCTTTCCCTCTTGATTTTCTTTCTTGCCCTATTTCTCTTTTTTTAATAGAAACGGCAAAGCGACAGCAGTTATTTTTTTTTTGTTTTTGAACGCATGTCATACTACTTCAAAATTTTAAATAAAATGATGAATGATATGTGTGTATTGAAACTGTCAATCACACACGTATACAAGAGGTTCATCGGCATGAACTGCAGCAGTACTCGTCTATGGGGACCTTAAGAGAAAAAATGATTTTTGTAATGCTCGTTAATTAACCTTTCACCAGTTCGTTTAAAAAGAAAACAGTTTTGATGATTTGTTCAAGCTGCGGTTGTTGGTTCTTCCAATCGCTACATTACAAATCAACTGTTTACATACCAAAGTATTATTTCTTGCAAGTTTTTACTGGATGTTATCTGTGTACTTTTTGTGATATTTTCTACTGGGAGAATAAAATCTATCTTACTCTCTCAAAATAGTTACTGGATATTTTTCACTGGAAAAGTACGCAGACAGACCTTATATTGGAAATAAATAAATAATCTTAGTAAGTTGCAGCTAGCGACATTGTTCAATTTGTCATTTCATATTGTACAGAGAGTTATTGTAGAGGTCTTGAGTTGTTTTTTTTTTAGGAAATATAGATAAATTGAATTTACTGACTTTTTATATTACGAAAGAATAAAATAAATAATCCTTCGGTCTAACACACTACGCATACAATGCAAGAAATATGTATGCTTATTCGGGCCATTCCTCACTTTAATTTTGTGTACCATATAGGCTAATCACAGATTTCAATTCCAACTAATTGCTAATTCCCATTTGTTAATACTTATTTGCAAATAAGAAAACGCTGAGGAATAAAAACACGACCGATCCGTTTAAGTTACTTTATTGAAGTGTCTGAATGACAAGTAAGTAAGTAAGTTTATTGAGACTTATAACATTTCGATTACAATTGTTCTTACTTATCGATAACTTAAATAAACGATTGTTCATAGAACTATATATGTCTTGTTCTATTGCACTGTGTTAAAATGTGTTGGCTACTTGCCATAATGAAGAGTGAGATTATTACTGAGTAATACATTTAACATGAGAGATTAAAAAGGCTTGCTCTCGGCCTATTATTTTTACATACAGAGCATTTTATCTGTTTAACGAGAGCTTAAAATTAGACAACACTTAAAACAAAAATATTATACAAAGTAGGAACAGATAATACCAAAGAAAAGCAGAACGAAACGTACATACTTAAATACAATACAAAGTATATACCTATATATATTAGTGTGCATCATATAAGGCAAAAAAATTTTTTTTTTGAAATTTAAATTTTCAAGTTGATAAAAATTTGTCGTTTACATTAATATTCAAGAAAAATATTTTTTTTTAAATAAAAAAATATTTAGGTCTCCCGGATTGCATTTGAACTTTAAAACTTTTGGGCAAAAAAAACATTTTTTAAATTTTTTTTATTTATTTTTTTTTAATTTATTTATTTTTTTATTTTATTTTTACCCGCCAAAAAATTGAATATGTGGTATCAGTCAACAATGAAAAATAAAATTATTTCTGTCATTGCGTATCAGAACTCATTTAAATATCCTAATTTTTATAGTCAAAAAATCAAGAGTTGAATGGTAAAACAATATTTTTCAGTTTAGAAAAGTCAATAAATAAATACAAATGTTAAATTAAATATTAGCTATTATTTTACTGAAATTAATGTGAAAAAATGATTCTTCATTCCATCTTGATATTTGTTGTTTAAATGAATTTAAAAAATCCAGTCAGTTTTCAAAGCCTCAAATATTGTATAAAGTTTCCTTGATCTAAAACGAAAGTGATTTTTTTTTCAGTGAATTTTTACTAAATTAAGAAATCAATTTTATCTGTTTTTTATTCTTGAAGTATGGTTGTAGCAGATGTGGTGGTGTACTGCCGCTTAGTTTCAAACTTTGGAAGGCACTTTCTGTCCATTAGCCTCGATCTTATAAAGCCATTTCGCTCTTGAGCACCACAAACATGCTTAGAAGCTGTAGTAACTTCCGTAATAATTTGTTCAACTGCCTGAGTGTGCAATGGAATTTGGAAGTCCTTTCTCTCACTGCTACCTAATTGAACAATCAAGTCTATCTCTTCTTTGGTAAAGTCAGCTATAAGAGGTGGTATTGTAAGTGTAGTCGATTGCCAATCAATAAGATCTATGTAGTCTTCTGCCTCAAAATTAATTTGTGGTGGTTTGATAACTCGATTTGCGCTTGTCTCTATCAGACAAGCTTTTTCAATCCGTTGGCTTGCCAAAACTCTTACATGTTCTCGAGAGTCAAACAGCATTCCTAAAAGGATGTGTTCTGGATGACCCATTAAAGCATTTCTTTGTAGGGTAGATTGAACCACAGCCTTCAACTCTTTGTCTAACAACTTGCTGCACTGTACTATTTTAAAAAAGTGCAGGGATGCATAAATAATTCTCGAATGCATTTTTATAGAAAACCATGAGACCAACCTAACATGTTGGACCATCAGTTGATATATACAAGCGTAAGATTCTATTTGCCATAGTAAGCCACCTTGCGTGGGAAATATTTCCAGGGTTTCTGTTTGCCAACTCTGCTGGGCATTCACCTTTTAGTACAGCTTGGCATATGTCCCATAAGTATTTTTGATCCGTGCTTAAGTCTTTACTGTCGACTTCTGAGAAGATGCTATCTATTTTTTCATAACGAATAACTGGTAAGTTTTGGCAGTTCACCAACCTTTTGCCTACCGGCCCACTGAAAGAACTTGGTCCTGTGGTTGGACCATCAAGAGCCACAAAAACCTTCCTCAGGGGCAGCTTGTTTAAGTGCAACATACATATTACTATTTGAACAGGATGTTTCAATTCACGCTCAAACAATAGAACTGCTCCATTTAAGACTCCAGTATTCGTTGCTGTACCATCACAACCAAGCGCCTTGATAGTTGTACTATCAATGCTGTTGTTCCTCATATATTTTAATATTGATGATACAATATCTTTACCAGAACCACTATTTGGAGTCACGTGTCCAAAATATGCAGAGCTTGGTTCCTCAACCAAGGATATGTGCTCTTCTTGTATAGTTTTACGGACTGATTTCCCACTTATGTTTTCTTTGGTTATGGTTTCATCTTTTCTCCCATCAAAATAAAGAGCAATTAGCTCAGTTGTGCGAGTTGAACTGATGTTTTGTCGATTCTTTAACCTTTCACGAAAAATCTTAGATTTGTCAATAACTGCTGCCTGGTTATCTGGTGAAATAATATTTAAATCTTGTAGTAGAGCACTTGCTAGTTGAGCTCCTGCTCTGTTGGAAATGGCTCTGCGGTCACATGCTCTAGAAAATGATGGTAGATTCACTGGAAGGTGCTGTTTGACATTCACTGTTGGATTTCCAATATTTTCTTTTTTCTTTCTCGTTGTTATTGTAGAGCCTGCAAAACTTTCATCACTTGAATCATCTATAATGGAATCATCCAAACAGTCATTGCTAGAAATGCATGCATGCTCTAAGTCTGGAAGTAATGCGAGACTTCTAGACTGCATAGACTTTTACTTCCTTTTGTTTCTTTTTTCCATCTTATTTGTCTCTTTTTGGTCTATCCCTCCAATGATCATAGCCCTCGAGCTCCTTTGGTCTATCAAAAAGGGATGTTCTAGTTTTGTTACTTTTTTTGGAGTTGGGCACAAACATTTGTCTAGATCACGACATTTACAAGAACATATGTCAAAAAGACTATTTTCAATGTCGGATGTAAACTTGTCTACTGCAACTTTGAAGCTCTTGATATTTTTTTTGCTATGACCTGATGATTTTTTAATTTTTTCACATCTTCCATACAATTTTAAAATCATGAAAACAATATTGTTCGTGGATGATACGGGAATGGATGCTTTTTTCCAAATTTCTTCAAGTTTATGTGCAATGCGCCCTGCAATTACTTTTTTCTTTGGTTGGTGGCATCCTTCAAATTTCAATTCGTTCCGTACAAATTCAAAATACTTTAATACTTCCCTTTTAGTGGGTAAAACATTGTATGCACTAATATCAAGAGGCTGACCGACTATAGTCACTTCAGTACGTTTTCTTGTTGTTACAGAAATATTTTTTTTTACTCATAACTAACTGTAAAACAACACAACTAAATTAAACTCAACTATATCAACTCCGCGGGCGTTGGAAAAGTAGATTTTTTTGAATTCCGGGAGACCTAAATATTATTTAAAGTCAATAATATTTTTTTTCGTTAATATATGTTTGTAGTGACGTTTTATCAACTTGAAAAATTAAAACAAAGAAAAAAATTTTCGTGATACACCCTAATATATATACAATCGATAGCTAAGAAAACAAAGTGAAAAAGAGATTCTGGAACCAAGTGTATGAATAATAACTATATACTTATGTAAGTGGAAAAAGATAATTAAAAATGGGCTGATGTTCATACTTAAAATATCAGGTACTATGCGTAGTAATGTGTATAAAATAAAAACTTATAAATTATGTTTGTCAATAATATTGTTATCCCCTATGTGATCCAGGGGTCATCATTTGGAAGAAATCTGGTGAGGCATAATCACCTGCATCATCGTTGACATTTTCCCATAAGATACCGATTGGCGAAAGGTAATTGGATTCGGTCCAGTTCATATTTTCTTCCATATAATAAATTTCACTTAATAGGCTGTTTTCGTGATGGGATAGTTTTTCCACGAATTTCATTTGCAGCTCCAAGACATATTTACAGAACGGTTGAACCCCAGCACAATCGTAGATATGTTTGTTTGAAAAGCGTTTTGTCTGGTTTTGATAATTTTTTCCAATACATTTTCTGAGGACTTTCCGTTCAAATATTTCCAATTCTTTCGCTACGTCGGCGAAATCGAGAACCAGATGGGGAACCCGTAGCAGAGAATGGAACGAATTGCGACTTTGTACAATAGCAGTTTAGTACGTTGCGGAAGGTAAGTATTGCACATAAGAGTTAAGAATGTGCCTGCTATATGTTTAGCCTTCTGTAAGGTGGCTCTAGCATGCCCGTTGAATTATCTTTAAACGGGATTTCTACTCCGTCAAGTGATAATTTCAGCATCTTGCTTTCCGGGACCACGCTTCTGTCACACTTTCCTGAAGCATTTCTGCATATTGACTCCGATTTTCCTGCATTAATGCTCAATCCCCAATCTTTATAACAAGCATTGATTTTGCCGAGATGGAATTCGGCATGTTGTAAAGCCTGTATCGGTGAGTTATTGTGTGTATATTAAGCAATCATACGCGTATAAAAGAGCTTTTGAGTTTCAAGTTAAATGCGGGAAGTCATATAGAAACAAATTGAACAGGAGGGTCGCCAGAATACTACCCTGCGGTACTCCACTTCCCACCAAGCCTTGATCAGAGATGACATCGTTTATCTGAACGGCGAATTTTCGGTTCGTGAAGAAATGTTGAAACAGTTTAACAAGGAAAGGATCTGTACCAAGCTCAATTAATTTGTAGATAATGCCCTTGTGAAAGACAGAATCAAAGGCCTTCTGAATATCTAAGGATATTGCGACGGTAGCGATTTTGTTTCTCAGATTTCTTGTCACGTCGCTGTGAAACTTTAGCAGGGCATGGTTTGTGGAATGTGCTTGCATGAAACCAAATTGAAACTGAGGAATCGGATTTATTATAAATTCGCTATTCAATTTTTCTCGCACTACAATTTCAAATATTTTCCCTATATTGGATAATAAAGAAATTGGACGATACTCCTCAGGCGTGGAGCTGATAGGTTTTTTCTTCACCGGGATAATTTTTGCAACTTACCATATATTGGGGAAATATCCGTTATTTAGACAATTATTGAATATTATGGTGAGGAATTGTATAGCGGCTTCAGGGAAGTTCTTTATTACAAAATTTGAAATTCCGTCTAGACCACAAGACTTTTTCCTATTTATCTTAATTATGTGGCTCTTAACTTTTTCAGTGCTAGTAAAATGGTAATCGTCTGTATTTTGAAGAGAGTTGAATGAGTCACCAAACGTGTAAATGTTGTTGGACGTAACATTCAAACAAGAAGCTATATGGTTGTCGATGTTGGCAACAGATCTTCCGGGAATATTTTCACGGAAAATTGATGCATAATAACTTTGGAAAATATTAGCTATTTCGGAGCTATTTGATACAACATTATTGTTATTTTGTAATTGCTGACAAAAGGGATTCTTCTTCTTGCCAACGATTGCATACACTTCTTTAAAAGCTGCTGGGCCAGGTTTTATTCTTTGTAATTTATTATCGAAGATTACAGCCTCTTCTTTTCGCACTAAATCTCTAATAATCAGTAACAATAATTTAATTTGCTTTGATATTAATTTGCTTTGTACTCACTGCTGAGCCTATTTCCCGTACGATGAAAGATCTTTTTCAGATCCTTCTGGAATTCGTGCTTTATTTTGAAGAAATTTTGGACGTTTTCCGATAATGGAGCTTTGAGGTCTTTTAGCTCGTATGTTTTGGAATGTGCATCATGTACGGAATTAATGGAATTACTGAACTCATTCATATAATTGTCTATTTCGGAGTTTAATAAGTTTCGATTTGCAGATGGCAATGTACGTAGGATAGCTGCATTCAAATGTTGACGAAGAAGTTCCCAATCAGTGGATTTATATGAGATCATAACTCGTGGAGGTCTCAAGATTAAATTAGATACTTCCAAAACTAGTTCCATTTTTAAATTACTGCTATGCACGTCAACAACTTTCGGGCTGGCGAGAAAATGATCAAGAAAAGAATGACCATTAGGATATGAAGGCGTTGTATCGCAAATACGGATGACATCAGTTGAATTATCCGCTATCCAACTGTATAAAGTTTTTTCATTACAATTGTCCAAGGAGTCTCCCCAGTCCATATTTCTCGAATTAAGATCGCCACCGAATAAGAAACCGTCGAAATCCCCAGAAGCTTGTAAACATTTTTCCAGATCCTCACGGAACCGGTGAGAATTAAAGTTGCATGGTATGTAGAAAGATCCCATCAGATATTTTTTTGTACGTTGTTAAATTTCGAATCAATTTGAATAAAAATCGCGCTGAATCCAATGTCTTCAATGACAATGCGTTTGTATTGAATATTGTTTTTCAATATTATAGCAACTCCGACAGGTGAGTGATCGTAGATAAATGTATAACCTTGAATATTTATTTTTTTATTTCTTCGGATATGGCATTCTTGTATAAATGCTATATCAATATTGTTTCGGGCAAGGATATTTGTTAGCGCAAGTTGGCGACTGTGATCTACTAGCGATCGAACATTGAATGTTAAGAAGTTAAAGGATTTCTTTAACTTTCTTCAAAAGACGTAAAAATTAATTTTTTGCATCAGACTTTGACATATTTTGAAAGTCTGCAATGAAAATATTTATCTCTTGTTCAAGAGATAATTCCTCCAGCTCCAGGAAAACATTTGCAAGTTTTAAAAACTGATTTATTATAGGTGGCTTCGAGCTTTGAATGGATTGCGATTTAAAGAGGGTTGCAAAAGATTTGCCCGGAGTTATTAATGATGTATTAATTGTTTGTCTAACATTGTTTTTTGCAGCTTCTTTTTTCTCTTCTTTCTAGGGCACCCCCTCCAATTCGCTGTATGGCTCGACTCAATACAATTCACGCAATATGGACCAGTGGAATCTGATTTTTGCCTTTGGCATTCGCCCGGAAGATGTTTTTGATCACATTTCACAGTTATACTGTGAACCACAATTTTTTGAGACGTGTCCCCACCTCTGGCATCTGTGACATTAAATTTCAGTCTCTTTCTTCTTTGGTGTTGTCACGAGTCCAACGACCGACTTGTTAAATATTATAAAAAAAATCGAATCGGAATCCAATACTCAGATTTGTCTTGTGCCTCTTGTTCGTTTTATTTTTTTTTCTCTGTTACATATTGAAGCATCGACTTGCCTTCCAACTCCGACGTTCAACAAGAGAGACAAAACTACTGAGTACTGACTTTGTTCCTTATCCAACACTGTCACACTGACAACTTGTCAATCTGTGCACGGCTATGACTCGTCGGGCTTGGGTGGTGGTTCGTTACAGTGCTGGATAATCTCGTCATGACACGAAATGTGTGTCAGTGTGTTCACGGGACCTCCACTTGCTTTTCATAGTGGACTTAGGTGTGAATGTCCGCTAGTACCCTCCCCAAAACCATGGTAACATCTTATTCTATCATGTCACCCCATATGTTATTCACCACTCGATACCTATCTCCGTATTACCTCTCTAACCAGCCATTTTTCTAGGGTCAATCGCTAAAAAACCAAAATATTGAATTTCATTATAATTTTTATTTGCCCAATTCGGGACTCATTTTAAATATATATAAAATTTCATATTTCAATCCTCTATACAGTATGTTTTATTATGGTAAACTACAACCGAAATTAAGATATTTACTACATACATACAATGGTTTTTTTTCTTTTTATATTTATCTTATATTATGGTTAGTACGTGTTAATTAAAATTATATATAATGAATTCAGAGATTTTGAATTATGTGATCCGAAAAGTTCTGAGAATTTTGCAAGATATATTTTGAAAGTTCCAAGAAAAAGTTTTGAAAATACCAAGTGCTGGTTGATCAAGAGAAGCTTTCGCTTTTATTAGGATATTGACAAAAATATATTTTTATTTGGTGTATAGAAGTTTGTTTCTCCTAGCTCGGACGAGACTTTTAATAAATATGTGGAAATTTGTTTGATTGAGGAGTTTACTTCTCCTTTGTCGGACGACTTTGTTCTTTATTCATGAGGAAACAACTAGATCACAAGTCATTGCAAAAAACAACACTATACAATGGACTTTCTTAATCGGTCTTTGTATATACTACAGGAAGCTACTCGACTTATTGGAGATTTCACCCTACTACCAGCTACCTCAACTTCTACTTCTAACTTACGCCATTAGCTGTACTGGTACACCGTGGTGTCTTCGTTGATGTCCTATTCGATGCTCCAGCTGGTGTTATAGTTGATGTTGTTATAGCTGTAGTTATAGTTGATCTGGTTAAAATTGATGTTATTAAAGTTGTTGTTCAGTCAAGGTTTTACAATTTGACCCGGCACTGTTGTTACAATTAGTTAACCTGATTTTACGATAGTATTTGTACCATTCGTTTTAATATCTGTTTTGTCAACTTGTTTTTATTTGCTTCGTTAACTAATTTTAAATTTTAATGCTTGTTGAACTTGTTTTTATTTGTTTCTTTAACTAGTTTTAAGTTTTAATGCATTTAGAAGTTGTTTTAGTTGTTTCATTCACTAGTTTTAGATTTTAATGCATTATGAACTAATTTTTATTTGCTTCGTTAACTAGTTTTAAGTTTTAATGCATTTAGAAGTTGTTTTAGTTGTTTCATTCACTAGTTTTAGATTTTAATGCATTATGAACTAATTTTTATTTACTTCGTTAACTAGTTTTAAGTTTTAATGCATTTAGAACTTGTTTTAGTTGTTTCATTAACTAGTTTTAGATTTTAATGCATGTAGAAGTTGTTTTATTTGCTTCGTTAACTAGTTTTAAGTTTTAACGGTTTTTGACTTTGTTTTTATTTGTTTCATTAACTAATTTTACGGTTTAATGCACTTAGAACTTGTTTTTGATTTGTTTCGTTAATTAGTTTTAAATTTTAATGCTTTTAGAACTTCTTTTAGTTGGTTTTGTTAACTAGTTTTAAGTTTCAATGCATTTAGAACTTGTTTTTATTGGTTTTGTTAACTAGTTTTAAGCTTCAATGCATTTAGAACTTGTTTTTATTGGTTTTGTTAACTAGTTTTAAATTTTAATGCTTGTTGAACTTGTTTTTATTTGTTTCATTAACTAGTTTTAAATTTTAACGCTTTTTGACTTTGTTTTTATTTGTTTCACTAACTAATTTTACGGTTTAATGCATTTAGAACTTGTTTTTTTTGGTTGTGTTAACTAGTTTTAAGTTTTAATGCATTTTAGAACTTCTTTTAGTTGGTTTTTTTTTTTTTTTTATTTTTTTTGAAAATTAGAAAGCGCAAACAATTTGTGATATTTGGTTAAAAGATTCTGCAAAGTGCTTTCTCTATGCATTAGTGAATAATACAAAGAAAAGTCGTTAATTTATATGTCGTTAAATTTGCAAAATTTTCAACTTTTGTTAAATTTGTATTTTAGTATTGAAAAAGCAACGCGTCGTTATGAAAAAGTTGTTAGATGTTTTGTGTTCGTTTTTCTTTGTTTTGTTAAAATTATTTAATTTTATGCTAAAAACTGCATAAAAACAATTTTGTTCTACGTTTTCTTGTTTGTCCATTTCAATTGCTTGTTGGTTTGCCTAACATTTTCATTCCTTCCAGGTTCTCCGGTGATAAGAGGATGTTGTTGATGATGATGAATGATGTTGATTTGAAGTACCATGTGTGTTTATACGATATATAGGTAATGTATATATTAATGTGATTCGCGGTCGTTATATAGGTGATAGGTTTCTATGATCAAAGTTCTTTTGAATTATCCTTTTTTGTTACGGTTTGTGTGTCTCTTAGCTTACAAATTCTTTAAATCGACTATTATTATTATGTTATTGATTTTATTCAAAAGTTTTTAATTTTGTTTTTAGTTTATGATCATGTATTATATTGTTGCAGCAAGTTTTGTTATATATTTTTTTGTGTTTTGTTTTATTATCATCATTATTGTTTCCCTTTCTTTAACATGCATACTGTTGTGTATTGTTTTAGGCTTTACTCTCTTTTTACATCAATCCCGATTCTTCAATTTTCTTCAGGTGTCTGAAATTTTGCTGTGGTTGTTGTTGTATATCCAAGCCATGGGATTGAGGGAGAATAGCCGTTGAAAAAAAAGACCCATTTACCAGAGACCAGAAGAGAAGCCACCTGGAGGAATACGATTTTTGTTGATAACTTGATTGGCACCATTCAAGCTGGGTGTCTGAGTTGAGGAATCGCTTGATGATTTATAACCTTCACCAGTCACGGGATTACCATCTGTTTTGGTGACTTCCAAGTTGCCAACCCTGCTGACCACACTCTGAATACCTGCCGGTTAGATGATGATGTCGGCGTGGTGCGTGTATGGCAGCAGTAGACCAAAAGCGGCTAATCCGATTTCACCATGTGGTCAATCCCAACGTTTCTTCCTGTTTTTTTTTTTTCGGGAACTATGTTCAACCGATCACGCCAACTTTTACAAGCAAAAAGGCGGTTGCGGAAGTCATTCGATATGGCGTCTAGTTTTTTCCAAAATTTTCGATTTGACTCCAGTATCACTGCAGCCTACTTCACTTGGCCGAGCTGTGTTAAATTCCGACATAGACAGCGTTGTATTTCTAAGCTCGGTAAGCTCGGTGTGTTGTACAACTTGTCTGGCGACTTCTTAAGAACCGATCACCCAGAACGGTACACACCTTCCAACTTGGGCAAAATATTTTTATCATATTAGCAAATCATATTTGCTAATATGATAAAGGAAAACTAAACCCCGTAGATCGAAGAGTAACTAAGCTTTTAGATCCTTGCCATGGAATACGCCTTGCGACTTTCCCTGTAAGTTCTCGACTTCATAAAGGTTATTTCCTACCAATTTTCTAATTCTACATTTAATGAACCTCCTGCACAATTTGGCCGAAATTTGTTTAGAAAAATCAGAGAGTTGAAAGTTGCGTCGGAATACCTCTTGACCTACTCTAAATTTAGTCTCTCGACACCTAGTGTTGTATCTCTTAGCATTATTCTCATAACTATGGTGGAGATTCTGCCTGACTTTATCTCGGACTAGTTCAAGAAACTCACCGCGATTTTCGATTCGATTCTCCGAGTCTTCTACTAAATTGAGTTTTCTCGCGAGCTTGTACGACGAAGCATGCGTGATCATGTTGGTTCCGAATAATACGAAATACGGTGTCGCCCCAATAGCACTGTGTACGGAAGATCTGAGAGCGCACTCTATCTCACACAGGTGGAGATCCCAATCCTGCTGATTTTTATCCAAATACGAACGAATCGCGGCCAATACCGACTGGTTAACGCGTTCCGAAGCGTTTGCCTGCGGAGCGTAGTTCGCTGTACGGATATGCTCTATGCCGAAACTGCTCATGACTTCCGAGAAATCCTTGCTTACAAACTGCTGACCGTTATCCGAAACTAACGTTTCCGGCACGCCGAATTTGTAAAATACTTCGCGTATCAAAAAGTCGATCACGTTTTTGGCATTCGCTTTCGTCATGGCTTTTAATAACACGTACTTCGAAAAGTAGTCTAGAACTATAAAAATGAAGCAATTTCCCTTTCTGGAGCGAACGTATGGGCCTAAGAAATCGACATAGATCCTTTGAAATGGTTTAACAATGTTTGGCTCGCGCCCCATGGGTGGTCTTAAAACAATATTCGATGGTTTGCATTCCTTACAAGTTTCGCACCGATTTACATACTCACGAATTTGAACGTTCATATGAGGCCAATAAAAATGCTCACGAAGTCGACGGATAGTTTTCGCGATACCGCCATGTGAAGCTTCCGGTGGTTCGTGTGCGTTGGCTATAATCTTCTCAGTGAGTCCCGATGGAATCCATAGCTTCCACGAATGTTCCTCTCGCAATACGTCTCCATCATATGGCATTGTTTGTTTATACGCGAAATTATCCACTACCTTTAAGTCGGGTAACTTATTACCATGATCTTTTATCACCTCAATGATATTCATATAATCTTCGGACTGGAACTCACTATCGGCTAAATCTATTGTCGGATTTGGTATCCATTCAATCTCATCAAGGGAGTAGCGCGACAGAGCATCCGGGACTACGTTTTGTGATCCCTTACGATGTTGAATCTCGAAGGAAAATGTTTGGAGCTGAAGGTTCCATCTAGCTAACCGGCCACTAAGGTCACGCTGGGACATTAACCACTTAAGGCTTGAGTGGTCCGTAATTATCACAAAAATTCATTAACTCGACGTAAGGTCGAAAACGTTTTACGGCTAACACCACGGCCAAACATTCACGCTCGGTTACCGAATAATTTTTTTGTGCCGAGGATAATTTCTTCGAGAAATACGCGATCGGGTGCTCATTACCATCGTCATCTTCTTGAAATAAAACCGCGCCTACGCCTACATCCGACGCATCGCACTGAATATAAAATATTCTATTAAAATCAGGGTGGGTGAGAATTGGACTATCAGTAAGACATGACTTTAATCTATCAAACGATTCCTTGGCCTCATTTGTAAACAGAAATTGTTTACCCTTTTTCAAGGTTTCGCATATGGGTGCGGTGATGGTAGCGTAATCGGAAATAAATCGCCGATACCATCCCGTAGTACCCATAAAGCTTCGGACATGTTTTATCGTCGTGGGATACGAAAAGTTGACAATGGCTTGAATCTTCTCAGGATCAGGTTTTAGAAGACCATCACCTACTATGTAGCCTAGATATTTCAATTCTCTACAACAAAATTTGGACTTACTAACATTGATCGTAAGACCAGCACTGTCCAAACACTGGGCTACTTCTGTTAAAAGACTAAGATGTTCTTCAAAGTCTGACGATACCACTAGCAGATCATCTAGATAAACAAAAACCCTTTCTCTCAATCGTGCTGGAACTACCTTGTCCATTAAACGGCACAACCTTTGGGCTGCGTTACACAACCCAAAAGGCATGACCGTAAAATGGTACAAGGGTCGTCCAGGCACAGTAAAGGCTGTCTTTTCTCGACTATGTTCTGCCAGTGGTATCTGCCAGAACGCGTCTTTTAAATCCACGCTGGATATGTAGTGGGTGTCACCTAAGCGGCTCAACAGGCCCTCAATATGGGGAAGCGGATAGGCGTCTTTCACAGTGAGATCATTGAGTCGACGCGCATCTAAACAAATTCTAACTTTTTCCCCTTTTTGAACAAAGGTCACCCTGTTATTCCATGGGCTTTCGCTCGGCTCAATGACCCCCAGTGACAACATTCTATCCAGTTCCCCATACATTAGTTTTTGCACTGCAGGTGACACTGGGTAGTGCTTTTCCTTAATAGGAACCGAATTTTTTGTGTCAATCACGTGAGTCTCAAGGGAAGTTTTCCCTAAGCCTTTCCGAGTAAAACACGGGAATAAACTAATTGTATTCTCTAAGAGTTTCTGGCTATGGCTATCTAATAAGTGCATTCTAGGAAATGCGTCTGCTGAGTTTTGATCTGAGCTCGCAGCGTCAGTTGACATGGCATCCATGTTAAATCTGAATATGTTAAATCCTTTCATAAAGTCTACACCCAAGAAAAGTTCCAATTTTAGTGTGGGTACTAAATAAAAATCAATTATTTTTGACAATTTATTAAAGTTAATTTGTGCTCTCACGCGACCAATAATGTTATTTAATCGACCATCGGCGGTTCGGATTTGCGATTCGAAAGGAAAAATCGGCAATCTAGCCTTTTCTACAAAGTCAAGACAGTTTTTCCCTAAGCATGTCACCGTAGCTCCACTGTCTAATAATCCTTGTATCGAGATACCATTTACTTGTATGGTGGTGTAAATACTCGTATCTGTACCCTCATAAATGCTCGCCGCTGAAATTTCGAAACGAACCTGCTTTCTGACTTTATATCTCTGTCGAGTTTTCACAATTTTGTCTGACGGGCCGAATATTCGGTCTCTGGCTGCCTCATATTCCTGCATGCGTATATGCAGTGGTTTCAATGGATTAAATGTGGTAACTGGAATGTTTAGTCTATCGGTCTTTAATATGGATTTAGGTGTTGGTTGTATGGGTTTGGTTATTGCTGTTGTTGTTGCTTTGGCTGAGGATGAGATTTGTCGGAACGAGCCTCCATCCCCGCACGAGACGCGTTCACCTTTCGGTTTCCCTGACAAACTGGACACCGTGGTAATACTGTTCCCTTCATTCCGCATTTGTAACAGAATGGCTCTGTTTGTTCAACCATGCAATCTATAAAGATGTGATCGTTGCCACCACAATTCCAACACGCTAGCTTTCTTTCGCTGGCTATTGCATCTATATCAGTAACAACTCCTTCATTCGGCTCGACGTATTCTAATTCATGTACTTGCCTTGCCGGATAGCGACTGCCGAAGTGCCTTTGGTTGATTAAGAGATTTTCTGCTCTACGACATTCCTTTGCGAACTGTGTCAATCCATATACTGGTACTGAAAACAAAAGCTGTGCCATTGCAATTTTTAAGTTACCTTTCATGATGTTAACGAGGTCGCTTTCCTCCATCAGTGTTTTTAATTGGTGGCGGAGTCTAATAATCGCGTTGTAGAAATCATCGAACGATTCTCGTTCCTGTTGACGTCTATCAAGTATCTTTCGTTGGACGTCAAAGTCACTCTCATACCGATGAAACTGCGCTAGTAATGCTTCTTTGAGGTCTTTCCATCTGGATGCATTATTAAAGCGTCGATAATCCCAAAACCATTCCCGAGCAGGATCTCTTAATAAGTGATGAAATGAGCTCACGACATCTGCCCATTTGCATCTATAATCCGCTTGTAAAGTTTCAACCCTAAATACGAAATTTTCAACGCAGGTTGTTTTATCCGTTCCGTCGAATATGATCCCCCATTTATCTAGCCGAAGGCCTGGTGTTGGCGTTGCCGGGTTAAAAGAATATTGATTTCCCGGGAGCGGTAATGACTCTCGGTTTGAGTTATAGCCCGGTTGGACACTGTTATTCATTTGAGCTCTAAACTGAAATGGAGCTTGAGTCGGCATATTACTGTTTGGATTAAATTCAGTTGGGTTATAATTTGGGTTCATACCTTGTTGAGCAATCTGCCGTGGTAATTGAATCTGACGAACTTGTGGTGGTGGCTGTGTAAAATCCGGTACGGATATGTTACTCGAGCGTCCCGATTGTTTGCGCTTGTGACCGAGAATATTCACTGATACTTTGTTGAATTATCCGTGGGACTAAACCCAGCAATCTTTCCTCAAAATTGTGTAGATCTCCTTGAGTAATCGCTTCTCCTCTCTTATCTGGTATGTTATTTCCAAACGTTGGCTTTGTTGGTACGTTTCGATTGCGGAATGCGTCAATCACTCCTCGAGCACTTATACTACTGAAAGGTGGTGTTATGATTGTGCTGTGTCCAGACATACTTCCTTCACTAGCTTCTAGCCCTTCCTCTTCAGGTACTCCAAATATCGTTGCATTGGCGTTCATTTGTTTTGGGATAGTTCCCGTAGTAGATTGAGTGGTTCTGGTATTAGTGGTAGTATTGACCGGTGTCTTTATTGCCGACGAAGGCATCGTGGTTGTTACCGGATTCTCCCCGTCTTTGACCGATGATCGCGTCCCTACCATTTTGGATCGATTTTACTCTGTGAAATTTCAAGTAATCAAAACCAAATATCCGCAAATCGAATTATTATCAATTGTGGCTATGCACTTTCGCCGCTAATGTATCGACCGAAGCGAAATTCAAATTATCAAGGACAAAAGTGTAGATGGCCTATGAGATCTGTAGCTATTCACGTATGCCGAATTTGATATTCGACCCCGCTTATGAGATTCCAAAAAAAAACAGACAAGAACTTAACCTCCAATGTTTTTACTGATAAGAAATGTCAGATATCACTATTAAAAGATGATAAGTATATTCACCAGCGATTCAGCGAATAGATGCTCTATAGCAGCAAAATCTTTCGTTTGAGTTAAAGTGTTCTTAAGATATTTTGTAAAATTTTTCGTTTTATTTTCTTGCAAAAATGAAATTTAGCTGTAATAAATGGATTAAATACTGGAAGGTATCGAGATGGTGAAAATATTAGATGAAAAGCAAGTGTGTCCACGTCTACGAGTCAGACTGGTGCATTCGCGTGACTCATAAAACTAGATAGTGTGTCTCCAGAAAATTTCTTCAAAAAAAATTAACGTCGCTAACTAGAACTTTATCAACATGACAAACCGTCTGGACTTACGTTAAATTTTTTTTTGCCTTATATTCCAGTGCTCTAACCGTTTGTCGCAATTAATAAGTTCTTCTCTGAACTATTAAGACTTACAAACGTTGAGAAACACTGTAGGTTTTACCCAAACCTGACGTGGCTAACAAATGAAAATGAAAAAGATTCATATCGGTGACTCACGAAAATTGAGTGTTTCTTTCATCGAATCCGAAACACTCACACATTCTAATTTTAATTGACGACGCTATGCAAAAATGTGGAAAAAAAACCCCTAAATTTACCGAATTTAAAATGCATCGCAAAATCACTTCGGATCAGAACTTCTGATCTGATAACACTGACATTCGATGTTCTTAGGGATTCGGGCCCCACGTTGGGCGCCAATTTCTGTCACGAGTCCAACGACCGACTTGTTAAATATTATAAAAAAAAAATCGAATCGGAATCCAATACTCAGATTTGTCTTGTGCCTCTTGTTCGTTTTATTTTTTTTTTCTCTGTTACATATTGAAGCATCGACTTGCCTTCCAACTCCGACGTTCAACAAGAGAGACAAAACTACTGAGTACTGACACTGTCACACTGACAACTTGTCAATCTGTGCACGGCTATGACTCGTCGGGCTTGGGTGGTGGTTCGTTACAGTGCTGGATAATCTCGTCATGACACGAAATGTGTGTCAGTGTGTTCACGGGACCTCCACTTGCTTTTCATAGTGGACTTAGGTGTGAATGTCCGCTAGTACCCTCCCCAAAACCATGGTAACATCTTATTCTATCATGTCACCCCATATGTTATTCACCACTCGATACCTATCTCCGTATTACCTCTCTAACCAGCCATTTTTCTAGGGTCAATCGCTAAAAAACCAAAATATTGAATTTCATTATAATTTTTATTTGCCCAATTCGGGACTCATTTTAAATATATATAAAATTTCATATTTCAATCCTCTATACAGTATGTTTTATTATGGTAAACTACAACCGAAATTAAGATATTTACTACATACATACAATGGTTTTTTTTCTTTTTATATTTATCTTATATTATGGTTAGTACGTGTTAATTAAAATTATATATAATGAATTCAGAGATTTTGAATTATGTGATCCGAAAAGTTCTGAGAATTTTGCAAGATATATTTTGAAAGTTCCAAGAAAAAGTTTTGAAAATACCAAGTGCTGGTTGATCAAGAGAAGCTTTCGCTTTTATTAGGATATTGACAAAAATATATTTTTATTTGGTGTATAGAAGTTTGTTTCTCCTAGCTCGGACGAGACTTTTAATAAATATGTGGAAATTTGTTTGATTGAGGAGTTTACTTCTCCTTTGTCGGACGACTTTGTTCTTTATTCATGAGGAAACAACTAGATCACAAGTCATTGCAAAAAACAACACTATACAATGGACTTTCTTAATCGGTCTTTGTATATACTACAGGAAGCTACTCGACTTATTGGAGATTTCACCCTACTACCAGCTACCTCAACTTCTACTTCTAACTTACGCCATTAGCTGTACTGGTACACCGTGGTGTCTTCGTTGATGTCCTATTCGATGCTCCAGCTGGTGTTATAGTTGATGTTGTTATAGCTGTAGTTATAGTTGATCTGGTTAAAATTGATGTTATTAAAGTTGTTGTTCAGTCAAGGTTTTACAATTTGACCCGGCACTGTTGTTACAATTAGTTAACCTGATTTTACGATAGTATTTGTACCATTCGTTTTAATATCTGTTTTGTCAACTTGTTTTTATTTGCTTCGTTAACTAATTTTAAATTTTAATGCTTGTTGAACTTGTTTTTATTTGTTTCTTTAACTAGTTTTAAGTTTTAATGCATTTAGAAGTTGTTTTAGTTGTTTCATTCACTAGTTTTAGATTTTAATGCATTATGAACTAATTTTTATTTGCTTCGTTAACTAGTTTTAAGTTTTAATGCATTTAGAAGTTGTTTTAGTTGTTTCATTCACTAGTTTTAGATTTTAATGCATTATGAACTAATTTTTATTTACTTCGTTAACTAGTTTTAAGTTTTAATGCATTTAGAACTTGTTTTAGTTGTTTCATTAACTAGTTTTAGATTTTAATGCATGTAGAAGTTGTTTTATTTGCTTCGTTAACTAGTTTTAAGTTTTAACGGTTTTTGACTTTGTTTTTATTTGTTTCATTAACTAATTTTACGGTTTAATGCACTTAGAACTTGTTTTTGATTTGTTTCGTTAATTAGTTTTAAATTTTAATGCTTTTAGAACTTCTTTTAGTTGGTTTTGTTAACTAGTTTTAAGTTTCAATGCATTTAGAACTTGTTTTTATTGGTTTTGTTAACTAGTTTTAAGCTTCAATGCATTTAGAACTTGTTTTTATTGGTTTTGTTAACTAGTTTTAAATTTTAATGCTTGTTGAACTTGTTTTTATTTGTTTCATTAACTAGTTTTAAATTTTAACGCTTTTTGACTTTGTTTTTATTTGTTTCACTAACTAATTTTACGGTTTAATGCATTTAGAACTTGTTTTTTTTGGTTGTGTTAACTAGTTTTAAGTTTTAATGCATTTTAGAACTTCTTTTAGTTGGTTTTTTTTTTTTTTTTATTTTTTTTGAAAATTAGAAAGCGCAAACAATTTGTGATATTTGGTTAAAAGATTCTGCAAAGTGCTTTCTCTATGCATTAGTGAATAATACAAAGAAAAGTCGTTAATTTATATGTCGTTAAATTTGCAAAATTTTCAACTTTTGTTAAATTTGTATTTTAGTATTGAAAAAGCAACGCGTCGTTATGAAAAAGTTGTTAGATGTTTTGTGTTCGTTTTTCTTTGTTTTGTTAAAATTATTTAATTTTATGCTAAAAACTGCATAAAAACAATTTTGTTCTACGTTTTCTTGTTTGTCCATTTCAATTGCTTGTTGGTTGTTGGTTTGCCTAACATTTTCATTCCTTCCAGGTTCTCCGGTGATAAGAGGATGTTGTTGATGATGATGAATGATGTTGATTTGAAGTACCATGTGTGTTTATACGATATATAGGTAATGTATATATTAATGTGATTCGCGGTCGTTATATAGGTGATAGGTTTCTATGATCAAAGTTCTTTTGAATTATCCTTTTTTGTGACGGTTTGTGTGTCTCTTAGCTTACAAATTCTTTAAATCGACTATTATTATTTTGTTATTGATTTTATTCAAAAGTTTTTAATTTTGTTTTTAGTTTATGATCATGTATTATATTGTTGCAGCAAGTTTTGTTATATATTTTTTTGTGTTTTGTTTTATTATCATCATTATTGTTTCCCTTTCTTTAACATGCATACTGTTGTGTATTGTTTTAGGCTTTACTCTCTTTTTACATCAATCCCGATTCTTCAATTTTCTTCAGGTGTCTGAAATTTTGCTGTGGTTGTTGTTGTATATCCAAGCCATGGGATTGAGGGAGAATAGCCGTTGAAAAAAAAAGACCCATTTACCAGAGACCAGAAGAGAAGCCACCTGGAGGAATACGATTTTTGTTGATAACTTGATTGGCACCATTCAAGCTGGGTGTCTGAGTTGAGGAATCGCTTGATGATTTATAACCTTCACCAGTCACGGGATTACCATCTGTTTTGGTGACTTCCAAGTTGCCAACCCTGCTGACCACACTCTGAATACCTGCCGGTTAGATGATGATGTCGGCGTGGTGCGTGTATGGCAGCAGTAGACCAAAAGCGGCTAATCCGATTTCACCATGTGGTCAATCCCAACGTTTCTTCCTGTTTTTTTTTTTCGGGAACTATGTTCAACCGATCACGCCAACTTTTACAAGCAAAAAGGCGGTTGCGGAAGTCATTCGATATGGCGTCTAGTTTTTTCCAAAATTTTCGATTTGACTCCAGCATCACTGCAGCCTACTTCACTTGGCCGAGCTGTGTTAAATTCCGACATAGACAGCGTTGTATTTCTAAGCTCGGTAAGCTCGGTGTGTTGTACAACTTGTCTGGCGACTTCTTAAGAACCGATCACCCAGAACGGTACACACCTTCCAACTTGGGCAAAATATTTTTATCATATTAGCAAATCATATTTGCTAATATGATAAAGGAAAACTAAACCCCGTAGATCGAAGAGTAACTAAGCTTTTAGATCCTTGCCATGGAATACGCCTTGCGACTTTCCCTGTAAGTTCTCGACTTCATAAAGGTTATTTCCTACCAATTTTCTAATTCTACATTTAATGAACCTCCTGCACAATTTGGCCGAAATTTGTTTAGAAAAATCAGAGAGTTGAAAGTTGCGTCGGAATACCTCTTGACCTACTCTAAATTTAGTCTCTCGACACCTAGTGTTGTATCTCTTAGCATTATTCTCATAACTATGGTGGAGATTCTGCCTGACTTTATCTCGGACTAGTTCAAGAAACTCACCGCGATTTTCGATTCGATTCTCCGAGTCTTCTACTAAATTGAGTTTTCTCGCGAGCTTGTACGACGAAGCATGCGTGATCATGTTGGTTCCGAATAATACGAAAAACGGTGTCGCCCCAATAGCACTGTGTACGGAAGATCTGAGAGCGCACTCTATCTCACACAGGTGGAGATCCCAATCCTGCTGATTTTTATCCAAATACGAACGAATCGCGGCCAATACCGACTGGTTAACGCGTTCCGAAGCGTTTGCCTGCGGAGCGTAGTTCGCTGTACGGATATGCTCTATGCCGAAACTGCTCATGACTTCCGAGAAATCCTTGCTTACAAACTGCTGACCGTTATCCGAAACTAACGTTTCCGGCACGCCGAATTTGTAAAATACTTCGCGTATCAAAAAGTCGATCACGTTTTTGGCATTCGCTTTCGTCATGGCTTTTAATAACACGTACTTCGAAAAGTAGTCTAGAACTATAAAAATGAAGCAATTTCCCTTTCTGGAGCGAACGTATGGGCCTAAGAAATCGACATAGATCCTTTGAAATGGTTTAACAATGTTTGGCTCGCGCCCCATGGGTGGTCTTAAAACAATATTCGATGGTTTGCATTCCTTACAAGTTTCGCACCGATTTACATACTCACGAATTTGAACGTTCATATGAGGCCAATAAAAATACTCACGAAGTCGACGGATAGTTTTCGCGATACCGCCATGTGAAGCTTCCGGTGGTTCGTGTGCGTTGGCTATAATCTTCTCAGTGAGTCCCGATGGAATCCATAGCTTCCACGAATGTTCCTCTCGCAATACGTCTCCATCATATGGCATTGTTTGTTTATACGCGAAATTATCCACTACCTTTAAGTCGGGTAACTTATTACCATGATCTTTTATCACCTCAATGATATTCATATAATCTTCGGACTGGAACTCACTATCGGCTAAATCTATTGTCGGATTTGGTATCCATTCAATCTCATCAAGGGAGTAGCGCGACAGAGCATCCGGGACTACGTTTTGTGATCCCTTACGATGTTGAATCTCGAAGGAAAATGTTTGGAGCTGAAGGTTCCATCTAGCTAACCGGCCACTAAGGTCACGCTGGGACATTAACCACTTAAGGCTTGAGTGGTCCGTAATTATCACAAAAATTCATTAACTCGACGTAAGGTCGAAAACGTTTTACGGCTAACACCACGGCCAAACATTCACGTTCGGTTACCGAATAATTTTTTTGTGCCGAGGATAATTTCTTCGAGAAATACGCGATCGGGTGCTCATTACCATCGTCATCTTCTTGAAATAAAACCGCGCCTACGCCTACATCCGACGCATCGCACTGAATATAAAATATTCTATTAAAATCAGGGTGGGTGAGAATTGGACTATCAGTAAGACATGACTTTAATCTATCAAACGATTCCTTGGCCTCATTTGTAAAGAGAAATTGTTTACCCTTTTTCAAGGTTTCGCATATGGGTGCGGTGATGGTAGCGTAATCGGAAATAAATCGCCGATACCATCCCGTAGTACCCATAAAGCTTCGGACATGTTTTATCGTCGTGGGATACGAAAAGTTGACAATGGCTTGAATCTTCTCAGGATCAGGTTTTAGAAGACCATCACCTACTATGTAGCCTAGATATTTCAATTCTCTACAACAAAATTTGGACTTACTAACATTGATCGTAAGACCAGCACTGTCCAAACACTGGGCTACTTCTGTTAAAAGACTAAGATGTTCTTCAAAGTCTGACGATACCACTAGCAGATCATCTAGATAAACAAAAACCCTTTCTCTCAATCGTGCTGGAACTACCTTGTCCATTAAACGGCACAACCTTTGGGCTGCGTTACACAACCCAAAAGGCATGACCGTAAAATGGTACAAGGGTCGTCCAGGCACAGTAAAGGCTGTCTTTTCTCGACTATGTTCTGCCAGTGGTATCTGCCAGAACGCGTCTTTTAAATCCACGCTGGATATGTAGTGGGTGTCACCTAAGCGGCTCAACAGGCCCTCAATATGGGGAAGCGGATAGGCGTCTTTCACAGTGAGATCATTGAGTCGACGCGCATCTAAACAAATTCTAACTTTTTCCCCTTTTTGAACAAAGGTCACCCTGTTATTCCATGGGCTTTCGCTCGGCTCAATGACCCCCAGTGACAACATTCTATCCAGTTCCCCATACATTAGTTTTTGCACTGCAGGTGACACTGGGTAGTGCTTTTCCTTAATAGGAACCGAATTTTTTGTGTCAATCACGTGAGTCTCAAGGGAAGTTTTCCCTAAGCCTTTCCGAGTAAAACACGGGAATAAACTAATTGTATTCTCTAAGAGTTTCTGGCTATGGCTATCTAATAAGTGCATTCTAGGAAATGCGTCTGCTGAGTTTTGATCTGAGCTCGCAGCGTCAGTTGACATGGCATCCATGTTAAATCTGAATATGTTAAATCCTTTCATAAAGTCTACACCCAAGAAAAGTTCCAATTTTAGTGTGGGTACTAAATAAAAATCAATTATTTTTGACAATTTATTAAAATTAATTTGTGCTCTCACGCGACCAATAATGTTATTTAATCGACCATCGGCGGTTCGGATTTGCGATTCGAAAGGAAAAATCGGCAATCTAGCCTTTTCTACAAAGTCAAGACAGTTTTTCCCTAAGCATGTCACCGTAGCTCCACTGTCTAATAATCCTTGTATCGAGATACCATTTACTTGTATGGTGGTGTAAATACTCGTATCTGTACCCTCATAAATGCTCGCCGCTGAAATTTCGAAACGAACCTGCTTTCTGACTTTATATCTCTGTCGAGTTTTCACAATTTTGTCTGACGGGCCGAATATTCGGTCTCTGGCTGCCTCATATTCCTGCATGCGTATATGCAGTGGTTTCAATGGATTAAATGTGGTAACTGGAATGTTTAGTCTATCGGTCTTTAATATGGATTTAGGTGTTGGTTGTATGGGTTTGGTTATTGCTGTTGTTGTTGCTTTGGCTGAGGATGAGATTTGTCGGAACGAGCCTCCATCCCCGCACGAGACGCGTTCACCTTTCGGTTTCCCTGACAAACTGGACACCGTGGTAATACTGTTCCCTTCATTCCGCATTTGTAACAGAATGGCTCTGTTTGTTCAACCATGCAATCTATAAAGATGTGATCGTTGCCACCACAATTCCAACACGCTAGCTTTCTTTCGCTGGCTATTGCATCTATATCAGTAACAACTCCTTCATTCGGCTCGACGTATTCTAATTCATGTACTTGCCTTGCCGGATAGCGACTGCCGAAGTGCCTTTGGTTGATTAAGAGATTTTCTGCTCTACGACATTCCTTTGCGAACTGTGTCAATCCATATACTGGTACTGAAAACAAAAGCTGTGCCATTGCAATTTTTAAGTTACCTTTCATGATGTTAACGAGGTCGCTTTCCTCCATCGGTGTTTTTAATTGGTGGCGGAGTCTAATAATCGCGTTGTAGAAATCATCGAACGATTCTCGTTCCTGTTGACGTCTATCAAGTATCTTTCGTTGGACGTCAAAGTCACTCTCATACCGATGAAACTGCGCTAGTAATGCTTCTTTGAGGTCTTTCCATCTGGATGCATTATTAAAGCGTCGATAATCCCAAAACCATTCCCGAGCAGGATCTCTTAATAAGTGATGAAATGAGCTCACGACATCTGCCCATTTGCATCTATAATCCGCTTGTAAAGTTTCAACCCTAAATACGAAATTTTCAACGCAGGTTGTTTTATCCGTTCCGTCGAATATGATCCCCCATTTATCTAGCCGAAGGCCTGGTGTTGGCGTTGCCGGGTTAAAAGAATATTGATTTCCCGGGAGCGGTAATGACTCTCGGTTTGAGTTATAGCCCGGTTGGACACTGTTATTCATTTGAGCTCTAAACTGAAATGGAGCTTGAGTCGGCATATTACTGTTTGGATTAAATTCAGTTGGGTTATAATTTGGGTTCATACCTTGTTGAGCAATCTGCCGTGGTAATTGAATCTGACGAACTTGTGGTGGTGGCTGTGTAAAATCCGGTACGGATATGTTACTCGAGCGTCCCGAGCCGATTGTTTGCGCTTGTGACCGAGAATATTCACTGATACTTTGTTGAATTATCCGTGGGACTAAACCCAGCAATCTTTCCTCAAAATTGTGTAGATCTCCTTGAGTAATCGCTTCTCCTCTCTTATCTGGTATGTTGTTTCCAAACGTTGGCTTTGTTGGTACGTTTCGATTGCGGAATGCGTCAATCACTCCTCGAGCACTTATACTACTGAAAGGTGGTGTTATGATTGTGCTGTGTCTAGACATACTTCCTTCACTAGCTTCTAGCCCTTCCTCTTCAGGTACTCCAAATATCGTTGCATTGGCGTTCATTTGTTTTGGGATAGTTCCCGTAGTAGATTGAGTGGTTCTGGTATTAGTGGTAGTATTGACCGGTGTCTTTATTGCCGACGAAGGCATCGTGGTTGTTACCGGATTCTCCCCGTCTTTGACCGATGATCGCGTCCCTACCATTTTGGATCGATTTTACTCTGTGAAATTTCAAATAATCAAAATCAAATATCCGCAAATCGAATTATTATCAATTGTGGCTATGCACTTTCGCCGCTAATGTATCGACCGAAGCGAAATTCAAATTATCAAGGACAAAAGTGTAGATGGCCTATGAGATCTGTAGCTATTCACGTATGCCGAATTTGATATTCGACCCCGCTTATGAGATTCCAAAAAAAACAGACAAGAACTTAACCTCCAATGTTTTTACTGATAAGAAATGTCAGATATCACTATTAAAAGATGATAAGTATATTCACCAGCGATTCAGCGAATAGATGCTCTATAGCAGCAAAATCTTTCGTTTGAGTTAAAGTGTTCTTAAGATATTTTGTAAAATTTTTCGTTTTATTTTCTTGCAAAAATGAAATTTAGCTGTAATAAATGGATTAAATACTGGAAGGTATCGAGATGGTGAAAATATTAGATGAAAAGCAAGTGTGTCCACGTCTACGAGTCAGACTGGTGCATTCGCGTGACTCATAAAACTAGATAGTGTGTCTCCAGAAAATTTCTTCAAAAAAAATTAACGTCGCTAACTAGAACTTTATCAACATGACAAACCGTCTGGACTTACGTTAAATTTTTTTTTGCCTTATATTCCAGTGCTCTAACCGTTTGTCGCAATTAATAAGTTCTTCTCTGAACTATTAAGACTTACAAACGTTGAGAAACACTGTAGGTTTTACCCAAACCTGACGTGGCTAACAAATGAAAATGAAAAAGATTCATATCGGTGACTCACGAAAATTGAGTGTTTCTTTCATCGAATCCGAAACACTCACACATTCTAATTTTAATTGACGACGCTATGCAAAAATGTGGAAAAAAAACCCCTAAATTTACCGAATTTAAAATGCATCGCAAAATCACTTCGGATCAGAACTTCTGATCTGATAACACTGGCATTCGATGTTCTTAGGGATTCGGGCCCCACGTTGGGCGCCAATTTCTGTCACGAGTCCAACGACCGACTTGTTAAATATTATAAAAAAAAAATCGAATCGGAATCCAATACTCAGATTTGTCTTGTGCCTCTTGTTCGTTTTATTTTTTTTTTCTCTGTGACATATTGAAGCATCGACTTGCCTTCCAACTCCGACGTTCAACAAGAGAGACAAAACTACTGAGTACTGACTTTGTTCCTTATCCAACACTGTCACACTGACAACTTGTCAATCTGTGCACGGCTATGACTCGTCGGGCTTGGGTGGTGGTTCGTTACAGTGCTGGATAATCTCGTCATGACACGAAATGTGTGTCAGTGTGTTCACGGGACCTCCACTTGCTTTTCATAGTGGACTTAGGTGTGAATGTCCGCTAGTACCCTCCCCAAAACCATGGTAACATCTTATTCTATCATGTCACCCCATATGTTATTCACCACTCGATACCTACCTCCGTATTACCTCTCTAACCAGCCATTTTTCTAGGGTCAATCGCTAAAAAACCAAAATATTGAATTTCATTATAATTTTTATTTGCCCAATTCGGGTCTCATTTTAAATATATATAAAATTTCATATTTTAATCCTCTATACAGTATGTTTTATTATGGTAAACTACAACCGAAATTAAGATATTTACTACATACATACAATGGTTTTTTTTCTTTTTATATTTATCTTATATTATGGTTAGTACGTGTTAATTAAAATTATATATAATGAATTCAGAGATTTTGAATTATGTGATCCGAAAAGTTCTGAGAATTTTGCAAGATATATTTTGAAAGTTCCAAGAAAAAGTTTTGAAAATACCAAGTGCTGGTTGATCAAGAGAAGCTTTCGCTTTTATTAGGATATTGACAAAAATATATTTTTATTTGGTGTATAGAAGTTTGTTTCTCCTAGCTCGGACGAGACTTTTATAATAAATATGTGGAAATTTGTTTGATTGAGGAGTTTACTTCTCCTTTGTCGGACGACTTTGTTCTTTATTCATGAGGAAACAACTAGATCACAAATCATTGCAAAAAACAACACTATACAATGGACTTTCTTAATCGGTCTTTGTATATACTACAGGAGCTACTCGACTTATTGGAGATTTCACCCTACTACCAGCTACCTCAACTTCTACTTCTAACTTACGCCATTAGCTGTACTGGTACACCGTGGTGTCTTCGTTGATGTCCTATTCGATGCTCCAGCTGGTGTTATAGTTGATGTTGTTATAGCTGTAGTTATAGTTGATCTGGTTAAAATTGATGTTATTAAAGTTGTTGTTCAGTCAAGGTTTTACAATTTGACCCGGCACTGTTGTTACAATTAGTTAACCTGATTTT
This sequence comes from Phaonia tiefii, assembly GCA_963931995.1. NCBI lineage: Eukaryota > Metazoa > Arthropoda > Insecta > Diptera > Muscidae > Phaonia > Phaonia tiefii. The sequence goes on along the minus strand of OZ008367.1, from coordinate 229,086,035 downwards.
ACGATAGTATTTGTACCATTCGTTTTAATATCTGTTTTGTCAACTTGTTTTTATTTGCTTCGTTAACTAATTTTAAATTTTAATGCTTGTTGAACTTGTTTTTATTTGTTTCTTTAACTAGTTTTAAGTTTTAATGCATTTAGAAGTTGTTTTAGTTGTTTCATTCACTAGTTTTAGATTTTAATGCATTATGAACTAATTTTTATTTGCTTCGTTAACTAGTTTTAAGTTTTAATGCATTTAGAAGTTGTTTTAGTTGTTTCATTCACTAGTTTTAGATTTTAATGCATTATGAACTAATTTTTATTTACTTCGTTAACTAGTTTTAAGTTTTAATGCATTTAGAACTTGTTTTAGTTGTTTCATTAACTAGTTTTAGATTTTAATGCATGTAGAAGTTGTTTTATTTGCTTCGTTAACTAGTTTTAAGTTTTAACGCTTTTTGACTTTGTTTTTATTTGTTTCATTAACTAATTTTACGGTTTAATGCACTTAGAACTTGTTTTTGATTTGTTTCGTTAATTAGTTTTAAATTTTAATGCTTTTAGAACTTCTTTTAGTTGGTTTTGTTAACTAGTTTTAAGTTTCAATGCATTTAGAACTTGTTTTTATTGGTTTTGTTAACTAGTTTTAAGCTTCAATGCATTTAGAACTTGTTTTTATTGGTTTTGTTAACTAGTTTTAAATTTTAATGCTTGTTGAACTTGTTTTTATTTGTTTCATTAACTAGTTTTAAATTTTAACGCTTTTTGACTTTGTTTTTATTTGTTTCACTAACTAATTTTACGGTTTAATGCATTTAGAACTTGTTTTTATTGGTTGTGTTAACTAGTTTTAAGTTTTAATGCATTTTAGAACTTCTTTTAGTTGGTTTTTTTTTATTTTTTTATTTTTTTTGAAAATTAGAAAGCGCAAACAATTTGTGATATTTGGTTAAAAGATTCTGCAAAGTGTTTTCTCTATGCATTAGTGAATAATACAAAGAAAAGTCGTTAATTTATATGTCGTTAAATTTGCAAAATTTTCAACTTTTGTTAAATTTGTATTTTAGTATTGAAAAAGCAACGCGTCGTTATGAAAAAGTTGTTAGATGTTTTGTGTTCGTTTTTCTTTGTTTTGTTAAAATTATTTAATTTTATGCTAAAAACTGCATAAAAACAATTTTGTTCTACGTTTTCTTGTTTGTCCATTTCAATTGCTTGTTGGTTGTTGGTTTGCCTAACATTTTCATTCCTTCCAGGTTCTCCGGTGATAAGAGGATGTTGTTGATGATGATGAATGATGTTGATTTGAAGTACCATGTGTGTTTATACGATATATAGGTAATGTATATATTAATGTGATTCGCGGTCGTTATATAGGTGATAGGTTTCTATGATCAAAGTTCTTTTGAATTATCCTTTTTTGTGACGGTTTGTGTGTCTCTTAGCTTACAAATTCTTTAAATCGACTATTATTATTATGTTATTGATTTTATTCAAAAGTTTTTAATTTTGTTTTTAGTTTATGATCATGTATTATATTGTTGCAGCAAGTTTTGTTATATATTTTTTTGTGTTTTGTTTTATTATCATCATTATTGTTTCCCTTTCTTTAACATGCATACTGTTGTGTATTGTTTTAGGCTTTACTCTCTTTTTACATCAATCCCGATTCTTCAATTTTCTTCAGGTGTCTGAAATTTTGCTGTGGTTGTTGTTGTATATCCAAGCCATGGGATTGAGGGAGAATAGCCGTTGAAAAAAAAAGACCCATTTACCAGAGACCAGAAGAGAAGCCACCTGGAGGAATACGATTTTTGTTGATAACTTGATTGGCACCATTCAAGCTGGGTGTCTGAGTTGAGGAATCGCTTGATGATTTATAACCTTCACCAGTCACGGGATTACCATCTGTTTTGGTGACTTCCAAGTTGCCAACCCTGCTGACCACACTCTGAATACCTGCCGGTTAGATGATGATGTCGGCGTGGTGCGTGTATGGCAGCAGTAGACCAAAAGCGGCTAATCCGATTTCACCATGTGGTCAATCCCAACGTTTCTTCCTGTTTTTTTTTTCGGGAACTATGTTCAACCGATCACGCCAACTTTTACAAGCAAAAAGGCGGTTGCGGAAGTCATTCGATATGGCGTCTAGTTTTTTCCAAAATTTTCGATTTGACTCCAGCATCACTGCAGCCTACTTCACTTGGCCGAGCTGTGTTAAATTCCGACATAGACAGCGTTGTATTTCTAAGCTCGGTAAGCTCGGTGTGTTGTACAACTTGTCTGGCGACTTCTTAAGAACCGATCACCCAGAACGGTACAGTGTTTCTCAACTGATTGACTTAGCAAGTACTTTACATGTGAAATGTCAGTCACTAAGTGATTTACCTGGGAATAGCGATAACAATAGTAGTCCAGTTTCAAAATTATTTTTAATAGATCTAGGTGTAGTGTATCTAGTTACTATTGCTGCAGCTCCTGGAGCTCTTTCGTCTAAACATTCTTTCACCTTCTCTGTCTCTATGCCGTTGTAGAGACCTCTTAATATTTTTTTCTTTTAATTCTTTTGGTGTGAAAGAATATGCATGTACTGATTTCTCGCGTAAAGTTTCTAACATTGCAGAGTGTGCTAGTGGATCTGAGAGATATAGTTTGCATTTGGTTTTGGTAACATTTTTAATTCTGAAATTAATTTTCGGTGTTCTATCCTCTAGTTGTTCAACTAGGCGTTTTATATTGATATTATATAAAAAAATTGGCGGGCAAAATGACTTGACATCCTCCTTAGTTGCCTCGGCTGTATTATTATACTCCTGTCCCTTCCTCAGATCGTTGCCACTTGGTTGGACATTCTCTATTTCGAGTCCTGCAAAAATGGCGAAACGGTTTTGATTGTTAGGATCATACTTTAATCCTGATATGTCTATTTCCGATGGTGGGGTACTGTCCTCCTATGTGCTGAGGATGATGACATTTCCTTGTCCATTATAGATGAAAGTGAAGCAGGCACCATCAGATGTTGTCACCTCTAATGATGTACCCGCAAAATTATAAAAATTCGCAAATAATAAAAAATTGTGCTGATCAAATGCATCCGATCGGTCCGACGTTGGTTGCGTTTTTTTCTATCTGAATGACAACGATAAGTAAGATTACAATAGATGTACAACGATAACAAGAGAGTACATTGTCCGTGATTATAGTTAGTGTCAGAATTGATATAAGGGTTGAGATAAACTCCAACAAACTCCTCCACAATTCGGACACGTTTGAGAAAAATATTAAAAAAAAAAAGTTCAAATACATAGTACTTCAATATTTCAATTTCGATAAAAAATTCAATCATTTTGCGCGACTTGTCTCCATATGTATGTTCGACCCATAATTATCTAAGTTTCAATTTCATTAAATTACAACATTTTAGATGTATATCCTTATTTTAGGATTTCGTAAATATGTCGGCAATGTTTCCTGATGAGGCGACATGTTTCACCACTATATCACCCTTCAAGCATTTATTACGGATGAAATGAAAACGAATGTTGATGTGTTTGCTGCGTTATTGTGCCCCTTGATTATCGCACCAAATAGTTGTAGGCTCTGGAACTATACGCTCGAACCCCATCTCCATTAACAGACTGCGATGAAAAGCGACCTCTTTTGCCCCTTGACACATTGCGATGTATTCAGCTTCCATTGAACTGAGAGCCACCACATTTTGTTTTTTGGACTCCCAAGCGACAGCTCCGCCAGCCAATAGCAATAAGGATCCGTTGAAAGATTTACGGTCGGTTGAGTCTGAACCCCAGTCTGCATTTGTAAAACATTCTAATTTGTCATCATTAGGAGAAAAATTTATTATACCTTTGGGATGACCCTTCAAGTATCTTAAGATGTGTTTTGCCGCTAAGAAGTGCTCCCTGTGAGCATGAGTTAAACTGTGACGATGTCAGGTCTCGTAATAACGGCCAGGTACATTAGCTCCCCAATTAGAGATTGATAACACTGTCCAACAAATTAAGACTTTTTGAATGGAACAGAATAGCGACCCCATAATTCTGAAAGGGTATGTTGAGTAGATAATTTTTGTAGAACAAAGTTATGGTCCAGCACGTCTGAGTTTTTTTTTACAGTGGGTCAAAGTTTTAATTTTTTGGTCGAAGGGAGCATTATACTATATGAAAAAAATGCTGTAAGTTAATGCCTGAGAGAATTGTTATGGTCAGAGTTGTATTGTGGAATTGTATGAGGATTATTTCTGTGGAAGATCTTAACCCTCTAACTGGTCTCTTTATGGGTCAATTTGACCCTTTTTTTTCGAGAAAATCAAAAAATATCCTTTAAAAAAGGACATTTAAGGATTAAAATATTCTACGAAAATGTTTGCCGGAAAATTTCAGTGGGGTCACCAAAGACACCAATGTTGTAAATAATGCTCTTTACGCTTAATTAGTAAAATTATACACCAACATATACAAAACAGCTAAAAACGGCGTCAAGTTCGGCCGGGCCAAACACTGAGTTCTCGCGTCTAGTCAGCTGTGACTTACAAATCTGGTGTGATATTTATTAAAATTAATAATAAAAAATAAAAGAAAAAAATCCAGCATAATTGAGCTACTAAGCAGTACATATCGGACGTGATTTTTACTAAAATTAATATAAAAAAAGAAAAATTAAACCTTAAATAAGCATGGCGGATTCTGTTTGCAAATTAAGAGATTGGTATTGTTTTATTTGTGGACATTTTACGCACCATCAAAGCAGAAGAAAGATATTCCCTACAATTGAAGAACCATATTTGCTTTTCTTTGGAATACGATTTTTATCAGAAGCTTGGATACCAAAAACTGTATGTACTACTTGCGAAAGTGGTCTTTTGACCTGGTACAAAGGCGGTACTAAGGCGCTGCCATTTTCTGCGCCTATAATATGGATTGAACCTGAAGATCACAAATCGGATACATGCTATTTCTGCGTAAATTACAAATTTGGTAAAAGCCAAAGGCACTACGCGATAATGACATACGAAGCAACAAATAATGTCATTTTACCAGAAGTGTGCTGTGAAGGTTTTCCGGTGCCTCAACCGCCTACACATACTTTTTCGGCCAATATGACATACGAAAATACAGAAATAACAGCGGCGGTTGAAAACATATCAGATATAAGTTACTTGCCTCTTGATGGTTTAAACATATGTCCTAATTTGATAGACCAAGCTTATTTTGAAGATCTTGTAAGAGATTAAGGACTAACAAAAGAGAAAGCTGAAATATTATGTTCCAGATTGAAAAACAGGAATTTGATAAAAGCCGATGTAAAAGTTACATTTCCAAGAAAAAGACACGCCGATCTGGAAAGTTATTTCAAGAAATCAGAAGAACTTGTATACTGTTGCAGTATTGAAGAGGTTCTAAAATATCTAAAGCTTCCACTGGACTCTTCCGCTTGGCGACTATTTATAGATAGTTGAAAACACAGCTTAAAAGCAGTTTTACTGCACAATGGAAATCAGCATCCATCAATACCGGTTGCGTATTCCACAAAAAAGGAGGAAACATACGCAAATATTTCAAATCTCTTAAATAAAATTGAATACTATAAATATAAATGGGAAGTATGCGCAGACTTCAAAATGATTGCAATATTGAGTGGAATGCAAACAGGATACACAAAATATATGTGCTTTCTTTGTAAATGGGATTCACGTGCTACCACCAGCCATTATCATATTAAATATTTCGAAGAACGTCAAGAAAATATTATTGGTGACTTAAATGTAATCCATGAATCCCTTGTCCCAAAAGATAAGGTCATACTTCCACCGCTACATATTAAGTTGGGCGTGGTGAAAAATTTTATTAAAAGCTTAAATACACAAGGAAACGCTTTCAAACGCATTCAAACAATTTTCCCCAGATTATCTGCAGCAAAATTAAAAGAAGGTAAAATACGGTTTTAAGAAATAATTTATTTCATTTAATGTAAATTACCTTTTCTAGGAATGCTCCTTGGACCCGATAGAAGAAAATTATTACAAGATGAAGAATTTTATGGTCATCTGTCGGATATGCAAAAGACAGCATTTGACTTTATGCACCTGGTAATATCAGAATTCCTTGGAAACTCAAAAGCACAAAACTATGCAGAAAATAGTGAAAGCATGCTAATCGGTTTTAACAATATTGACGTTAAGATGTCACTAAAGCTGCATTTTCTGCACTCTCATCTCAATTTTTTAAAGAAAACCTTGGAGCGGTTTCAGATGAACACGGTGAAAGGTTTCATCAGGATATAAAGGTATTGGAAGAAAGATTCTAAGTTTAATCATATTAAGCATATTAAGTTTAATCTTTAATCCTTTGTCATACTACTACTGCTATTTCCCAATTCCCTTTTACTCGAAAATTTGAAGCAAAAAAATAAATATGTACATACTATACAAATATATACATACTACCACTATTAAAACAAAATTATAATTTTTTTATAGGAGTTGGCGTGTAATTTTGCAAATTAATCGTAAAGAGCTTTATTTACAACAATGGTGTCTTTGGTGACTCCCACTGAAATTTTCCGGCAAACATTTTCGTAGAATATTTTAATCCTGAAATGTCCTTTTTTAAAGGATATTTTTTGATTTTCTCGAAAGAAGGGTCAAATTGACCCATAAAGAGACCAGTTAGAGGGTTAAGATCTTCCACATAAATAATCCTGATACAATTCCACAATACAACTCTGACCATAACAATTCTCTCAGACATTAACTTACAGCATTTTTTTCATATAGTATAATGCTCCCTTCGACCAAAAAATGAAAACTTTGACCCACTGTAAAAAAATACTCAGACGTGCTGGACCATAATTTTGTTCTACAAAAATGATCTACTCAACATACCCTTTCAGAATTATAGGGTCGCTATTCTGTTCCAAAAATGCTGTTGGACAGTGTAATTATTGTAAACAGCTGCTGTGCATTTGCCATCGCACTTATTCAGTATTATTCCACTAGTAGCAATTGATGACGCCGAGTTGCAGTTCGTCATATTCCATTTCTCCAGCAAGCGTTCGACGTACTTCGTTTGATGAATGGAAATCGCACCTTGATCACCCTCCCTCTCGATTTGCATTCCCAAATAAAAGGATACCGGGCCACGATCTACTGCTTCTACATGTTGGTTCAGGTTATCGACGATCCTTTTCACATTGTCCTTCGAAGAGCATGCCAGAATCATATCGTCTACATAGTCCTATTAGGTTAATATCGTTTCCCGAACATTTGGCGTAAACACAGCTGTCGGATATACAGCGAGTGAACCCCATTTCCATAAGAATTTCGGTGACTTTTTCGTTCCATCCTCGGCCCGCTTGTTTAAGGCCATATAGAGATTTTTTAAGTTTACAGACCTTGGTTTCATTTCCTCGCTGTTCAAACATTGGCGGCTGCTTCATGTATATCTCGTCCGTTAAGCTCCTGTTCAAATATGCTGCAGTAATGTCTATACGGTTTACCAACAACTTGTATATCGCGGCCAATGCTAACAATAAACGTATCGTTGAATGTCTTACGACAGGAGAATACGTTTCAGAATAATCTATGTTTAACTTCTGCGCACAGCCTAGGGCCACGAGTCTTGCCTTATAGCGTTCGATGTCACCATCAGGGTTTCGTTTCAATGCAAATATCCGTTTACAGCCTATTACATGTTTATTTATTGGCTTCGGCACTAGTTCCCATGATCCATTTTTTATTAAAGTTTTATATTCGATGTTCATAGCTTTTTGCCAGTGGTTTGCTTCGTTCGAATTTAAGGTCTCTCTTTTACAATTTGTCGATTTCGTAGTTGTCTCACAATCTCAGTATCTGATTGTGATTGCGCTATGCTCTGGTCTGGGAAACCTTCGAGAAATCACTTTGATTTTGTAAGCTAACAGATCCATTTTCGAGAACTTCGGTAGCTTCTTCGTTGCTTTCTAAAACGGAATCTTCTATTTGCGATTTGTTTGGAGTTATCTCAAAAAACGTGTTGTCAATGTCAGATATTTCTTCATTGTCTTCCTTGACTTGACGAATATTTTCAAAAATATGACATCCCTTCCGATTATTATTTGTTTAGTTTTCTGATTGTATAAACGGTAGCCTTTTGTGTACTCTGCGTATTCTACGAAGGTTAATTGGATACCCTTTGGTACAAATTTTCCTTGTTTAGGACCTTTTTGAAGAACCACAGCCTCACATCCGAAAATGTCCTACGGCAGGCTTCCTTCCCACCCATTTTTCATAGGGAGTACCTCCGTCCAGAATCTTTGTTGGAGATCCGTTCCGTATGTAAGCCGCTGTGTTAACTGCTTCAGTCCAAACTGCCTGTGGTAGTTCCGAATCCTGCAGCATACACTGAGCCATTTCAACCAGCGTCCTATTTGCACGTTCCGCAATGCCATTTTGTTGCGGAGTGTAGCTCACAGTTTTTTGGTGGATAATACCATTTTCGTTTAAAAAATCATTAAATTTTGAATTTTCATACTCGTGACCGTTATCGCTTCTTATAATTTTAATCTTTTTTCCAGTATGTTTTTCAACGCGAGTTTTAAAGTCTTTAAACGCATCAAAAGCATCGGATTTTTTTCGTAAAAATTTTACCTCAATATACCGAGAAAAATCATCTATAAATGTAATAAAATATAGACTACCACTTGGTGATTGTATTTTCATTGGACCGCAAATTTCTCTGTGAATTATTTCCAGTAAATCTTTTGACACAGTTTCAGCATTAGTATGAAACGGTTTACAATTTATTTTATTCAGTGCACATGTGCATTTAAAATCCATGTGGTTGATTTTTAATCCGCGCACCATTTCTATATTTGCTAGTTTACATAAGTCTTTGTTGTTAATGTGGCCGAATCTTTTATGCCACATAATAAAATTTTTAGCTGCTTCAGAAACCGCGCACAAACTTTCATTATTTTCCATTTTTAAAACTTTTATGTAAAATGTTCCTTTGTATTCTTTTGCATAAAAAATCTGTTCTTCTTCGTTTGTTGTTATATTCGCGTATTGTCCCGAAAATTTAACAATAAAACCGTTCTTCAAAATTTTTGATACGGACATAAAGTTTCAGTGTAGGTTTGGTACAAATAAGACGTCTTTCAGAACGATTTCGCGGTAGTTTATTATTATTTTCACGTTTCCCATGCCTTGCGCGCGTACCAAAAAATTCTCTTTGTCTGCACATATGTGATGTTGCGCCGTTGTCGAGAATCCTCTCATTTCGGTTTTCTTTATGTGTTTCATCATTTTCTTCACTTGCGTTAAAAACAACTTGCGGCGAATTTGTTGAATTGTTTGCTTTTTTACAGTTAGCACGCACCCGTAGCATTTAAAGTTTTTCTTTGTGTTTGGTTTGTCTTTATTGGTGACGCGAGATGCCAATGCAAGAACCGTTTCTTTTTCAGTCATTTTGCCTTCTCTCTTCATCGAGAATTTTCGATATTAATTGTTTTATTGTTGGTAATGTGTCGCGAGCTTCTATTGCAACAACAAAACCTTCCATGTCTTCTGGCAAACTGCATAAAAGAATAATGGATAACAAATCATCCGATAATGAGATGTCGATGTCTTTTAATTTCTCAATAATGGCACAAAATCGATTTAATTGATTTGAGAATTTGTCGTTTTTGTCAAATCGGAACCGCACAAGACTTTTGAACAGTGTCACTTTACGCGCCGGACCTTGCGTTTTATACATAGCACTTACAAGTTTCCACGCTTCCTTAGCTGTTTTACAATTTTTTATGTGCACTAGCTTTGATGGTTTCACACCTAGTAGTATTGTGGCCAGCAACTTTTTGTCCGCATTGCTCCATATTGCTTTAGCTTCCTTTTCACTTGGACAGCTTTCTTCAATTGCATCCCAATAGTCCATGGTAATCAGCATGCTTTTCATTTGAACAGACCAAATCGTGATTCACGTTGAACGACATTATACATATCTTTTTTCTTTTTGTTTTGATTTTTTTCTTTTTACTTTTACTGTGTACAGTGCACTCTTTTTTTTTTTATTAATTTATTTAATTTCCAACTTAAAAAAACGAATACACGTGTTGCGTTATGAAAGGCCCATAACCTTTGTTAATACTTATTTGCAAATAAGAAAACGCTGAGGAATAAAAACACGACCGATCCGTTTAAGTTAGTTTATTGAAGTGTCTGAATGACAACGATAAGTAAGATTACAATAGATGTACAACGCAATATATGACAAATTCGTGTCACGCGCACATATCAGCTTGTTTCATGCCAAGGTTTAAGCATATTTAGTGATTCTTACAAATGTAATATTGTTCTCCTAGCAACTGACATACGAATTTAAGATTAATTTCAACAGTAAATCGGTTATATTTAAATTTATTAGTTATAATAAATACAGTACATTAGGTAAAAATACATGGTTATAAATACATAATATACATATATTAGTAACTGAGGTTATGAACATTCAGACGTACACGAATAATTTATATATTTATTTTAAACTTTTCGATCATAAAAAAGAGATTCTGTTCCGAAACGTTCCTGTTGTATCATTGGAACTTAATATAAGACACCATGGCTGTATTTTTTTGGACACATTTTTGTTTGCTTGTTGAGTAAAATAGTAAATGCAACATATTGTCAGAATATTATCAATATAGTAATTTTAGTGGAATATTTTTATGCGATCTGAAATATAATATGGTGGAAACGTATTCGGACGATTTGATGTATTGGTATTTGATTAAATTCTCTGAAAAAAAAAATAAAACATGATATTATACTTGAATATTTTCAATAGAGAGGACGGTAGTACTTACTTAAATATAGAAGTTTAATCTAATTTATCCGTTAATTTGTCCTTGAACTTCTCCAAACTATCTTTTATGTCACTGCTATGGTCGCCATCGTGGTAATATACAAAATAAATCACCACGCCACCAATGATAATGAATACCAAAAATGCACTGATGATCGATATTAATACGCTCAGCGCGCAATTAAGGCAACTGCAAATAAATTACGAAAGGTTTAAAGTACAAATTTGTATGTTTTATAATTGAAAGTTAAAAATAGTGTGTGCATATAAAGTGTTGCGAATATTACTATGATATTAGTTTTTGTTTGAAATTTGTGTTCTTTCAGTAAAATAAGGGATATCCGTTTGCTTTGTATTTATTAGTCGTTATACCCAATGAAGTATACAAAAAAAAAATGAAGACATGCATTATTAAATTTCTCAAAAGTAACGCATAAAATAGTCTATTTTTATTGTGTGTGTGCATTTACACACTTGAAACATGGTAGAATTATCTATTAGGTAGTCGCATTAGCAATTCCGTCGTTAAGCTGTCAAAATTAGCTGAATAATGAAAACCACTATGTACACAAAATGTGAAAAATTTTATAAGATTGTCTTACCTGATACAAAGTCTATGCTATTAAATTGCATTTTCGTTGAAATTCTTTGAATTTTATTAACAAACAAAGAGAAACAAAATGGAATTTGACAACTTACCGACGGAAAAGAAGAAAAATCCACAAACCAGCTGGGCTGACGCGTTTACCCGATAGATAATTTTACCATGACTTGAAATTTGTTGTTATGTATGTATTAGGCCTTAACAAGAGTACATATTATAAATACACTCCGGTTCACTTATTTAAAGGCAATAAAAATTCCATATTCAGCAGCCTGTATCTTTTGCTATTTCTAACCGATTGCAGAATTTTAAAATGGAAATGGAAGCTGGACAACTTGAGATAACTAAAGAACTTTTTTTGAGCAATTTATAAAAGCAATTTATTTTTTGGTTCATTTGAATAAAGGCACTTTATTATTTTTTATTACTTTTAAAGTAAGCGATGAATTACAAAAACGAAACAGAAAACATAAACCACCCCTATTTTTTGACGACCCCCGCAAACGTTATAAGGACCACGATTTACGGATATGCACCTGGAATGTAAGAACTCTATATAGATCCGGTGCAAGTATCCAATTGGCAGATGTCCTCGAAAGTTATAAGGCTCACATTCCCGCAATCCAGGAAATGCGATGGACAGGGCATGGCTGCACACGAAAAAGAAACTGCGAAATATGTATACTGCAGTTGCCATGAGAAAAAACATGAATTTGGTTGCGGATTTGTAGTTGGCAAAAGACTGCGACATCTAGTCTCCTGTGAATGAACGTATTGCCACAATCCGCATAAAAGCGAATTATTTTTATATTTCCCTAATTTGTGTGCATGCCCCGACAGAAGAGAAAGATGATGATGCCAAAGACATTTTCTATGAGCTCCTAGAGGAAACGTATGACCGCTGCCCTGGCCATGACATTAAGATTGTACTAGGAGATTTTAATGCCAAAGTAGGCAGGGAGAATGTGTTTCATCCAACTATTGGCAATTTCAGTGTACATGCTAATAGTTCCGACAACGGTATGAGACTGATTGACTTTGCCGCGGCAAAAAACATGGTCATTAGTGGTACAAGATTCCAACATAAAGACATCCACAAGGCTACTTGGGTATCCCCTGATCAAAGAACGAAGAACCAAATTGATCACGTGGTAATTGATGGAAGGCACTCATCCAGTGTAAAGGAAGTACGAGTGATCAGAGGAGCTAACATTGATTCTGATCATTACCTGGTAGCAGCAATGGTTCGCACAAGATTAAGTAGAGCGAAAACCGTACGAAACCAGACGCAGAGGAAGCTGGACATCGGAAAGCTGCAATTACCAGAGGTAGCCACAGCCTACTCAAGGAAGCTCTCGCAACTTTTGGCACAGAACCCACCCCCTCCCGATAACGATCCTGAAGCGCAGTGGAAACCCATTTCCGACTCTATAAAAACTGCCGCAACTTGGTTTTGAAAAACCGCTTCGCAACAAACCATGGTACGATGAAGAGTGTCGCATTGCAAATAATGAAAAGAACGCTGCACGCATGGCAATGCTTCAGTCAATGGCAACGCGAGCTGCGACTGAGCGGTATAGGGAAAAAAGAAAGGAGGTAAACCGTCTCTTTGGGCGTAAGAAACGGCAGTGGAGAAAGCGCGAGAGTGAGAAAATTGAGTCATACAGAAGGAAGAACGAAGCCCGAAAACTCTACCAAAAAGTCAAAAACGGAACTAATAGACATGGTTTAGGGCCCCCCTTCTGTAAAGACAAGGCCGGACATCTAATCGCAGATGTGCAGAGTATGTTGGGAATATGGAGAGATCATTTCTCCGCGCTACTGGTACCTGAGATATCCAATGACGAGACAATCGATCTAAATTTGGACGACGACGTAGATTGCCCCCCTCCTAACCCAGACGAGGTCAGAACAGCTATTGCCCGGCTTAAGAACAATAAAGCCGCAGGAGCCGATGGATTACCGGCGGAGCTATTTAAGGCTGGCGGCGATGAGCTGATAAGGTGCATGCATCAGCTCATTAGCAAAATTTGGGTAGATGAATGCATGCCCGGCGATTGGAGTCTCAGTGTACTATGTCGCATATTTAAAAAAGGTGACCAACTACCTTTTATCCATAGCATATAAGGTTCTATCAAGCATAATGAGCGAAAGACTAAAACCGATTATCGCTGACCTGATTGGACCATACCAGTGTGGCTTTAGGCCTGGAAAATCGACGACTAGATTTTCACGCTACGCCAAATCCTGGAGAAGACCCACGAAAAACAAATCGACACCTACCATCTATTTGTCGATTATAAGGCGGCCTTCGATAGCCCGATACGGGGGAAACTCTACGAAGCAATGTCTGAGCTTGGTATTCCTGCAAAACTCATACGCCTTTGCAGGATGACCCTGACGAACACCAAATCCGCAGTGAAAATTGGTAAGGATCTTACCGAACCTTTTGAAACTAAGCGAGGGCTCAGACAAGGTGGCACCCTATCGTGCGATCTCTTTAACATCTTAATAGAGATTATTCTGAGAAAAGCTGCTGTCAACATGAATAAAACCATCAGCAGCAAAAGTCATATGCTGCTCGCGTATGCTGATGATATAGATATCATTGGACGCACAGTTAGAGAAGTTACTGCGGTGTTTTCGAGAATTGACAAGACAAAATTAATGGTTTCAACGAACAGGGCCTCCACGCGATTAGACCAAAGCGTGAACGTTGATAACCGTTATAACTTCGAGGTAGTGGACGAATTTTTATACCTCGGATCTGCCGTAAAAAAAAAAACAACAACGTCAGCCTTGAGATCAAGCGGAGAATTGTGCTTGCGAATATATGTTATTTTGGGCTAAGCAAGCACTTTAGAGATACCAGACTCTCATACAATCTGTCTTGCTTTATGGCGCAGAATCCTGGGTATTATCGGAAGCAGACGAAACATCTGTAGCAGTCTTCGAGAGAAAAATCAGCGATCAGAATAACACCCAAATACTCAGCACCGAACATTTTACGTTGCGTACATGTGTTGTAAATGATCACGCTACACAAGTGTTTAAACCAGGAAAGCACTTGTACGCAGTCAACACAAAAACAAAACGCTTTTGTGGGCACACAAGTCAGTCCACTTCTGTCATACGCCAAACCGTGCACAAGTATGTGACAAACACGGCAGACTGAGTGCGATCGACGGTTCCGACACTACACCAAATCGTGCACACAAGTACGAAATAAACGGTTCGGTGCCGTGTTTGCACTTCAACAGTCTTAGGCCATGAGTCATAGGCATGGCGCGTCGATTGCTCGGCTTTTGCCAAGGATGTTAGATCGCAAACAAAAATTTTGTTATTCTTCGGATGAGGGGGGAGAGTAATGAGGGAATGAATTCTTCGTCAATATTCACTAGACATGTGCACGACTGTGCCACACAGCGTGTGTGTGTTTGAAGCACAGATGGCAAAGACACAGAACACAGCAAATATATTTGAAGTGCTTAGAGTAATGAGTAAGAAAATTAATTTATTTAGATTTAAAGAAAATGTTTTATACTAATACATGACAAAAGCCTTTGCATTTGTAGTTGTTGTAAATCTACTAGATATTAAGTGAGCATTAAATTCAAATTTTCATACTGAATGCAATCTGTACCCCTGAGCTATAAATCAAATTTTCAGCGTTAGAAGCAGGAAAAAGACGCTAGTTCTAATTTCCGAAAGATTCGAATTTAGGAGAATTCTAATTTTCGACCGTCAACTACACATAAAATATTAAACTTAACATTTACAACAAAATAACAATATAAAACGTAAAATATAAAATATAGCATAATGGCAATACAAAATATGACAGAAAGAGAGCATCACCATTTATCGTCACCCATAATCACACACCCGATCATACGTTATCCACACAATACACAAGCTGAACAAAAAAATAATACATACAGACACAGAGCCGCACCATTTACCGCCACCCATGAAAACACGCACGATTATACTGTGCCCACGATACACAATTAAGTGTTTCTCTTGGTGTCAGCTCAACACTGACAGAGCAAAGCAACCGTGCGACGCGGCCAGTAGACACCGAAGAGAGAGTGTCAGCTTGCGAACACGCACCATCGCAGAGTGTTCGTGCAGCAATGAAGCACAAACACTCCACACAACAGCGTGTATCATACTTTTTGTGCACGATTTTGTGTTTCGTCCGAACGCTGAGAAAAATACTCCGAAAAATGTATGGCCCTATAGTGCACAACGGCGACGCATGAACCATGAGCTGTATGAGCTATATCCCGACATTGACATAGTTAAGCGGATCAAAATAACACGATTGCGCTGGCTAGGCTATGTCAGTAGAATGGATGAAGACGAACCAGCACGAAGGGTTTTCGAAACCGAACTCGAAGGAAGACGAAAAATAGGAAGACCAAGACTCGGCTGGAAGGATCAGGTTGACGAATCCCTGCGTACACTTGGTATTGCCAACTGGAGAGATAAGGCAAAAGATCGAACTTGTTGGCGTAATATGTTATCTTCGTTTTGTAAGGTCCCTGACCCCTCGGGGTTGTTCGTGACCGGATAAGTAAGTACATAAGGTGATTTTTTATAGGGAGCGTTTGTTTAGTACAATTTATTACATCTTAATCATTTTACGAGTCAAAATGGCAAAACAAAAAATTTAAAATTTATCGGAAAAAACTAAAATCGACGTTTACCGCTCTGAAGGATATTCCAACCGCGCAATAGCTAAACAAACAATTACATCAAGGACCTCGAGGGGTATGGAAAAAATTCTAAAGGAAGGGTTTCATTGTCTTTATCTACGTATGAGAAAAGAAAAGTCATCAGAATTGTTTCTAATTCTGCCTTATCCTTGTCAAAAATAAGAGCTCAAGCTGGAGTGGAAGCAAGCAAGTCATCAGTACGCAGAGTAATTAAGAGCTGTGAGTATCTTAAATACCTGAAATTACAAAAACAGCAGCCACTTAATGCTCCTCATAAGGAAAAGCGGCTTCAATTCGCAAGAGACTACATGGTATGGGATGTGCAGCCAAGAGGTCATGTAAATGACTGGAGAACCGTTGTATTTACGGATGAGAAGAAGTTTAATTTGGATGGGCCTGATGGCTACAACTATTATTTCCATGATCTACGCAAAGAAAAGCGATTTTTGAACCAACATCACGGCCGAGAGGGCGGCGTTATGGTGTGGGGTGCTATTACGTACTATGGCACCTTCCATCTTGAATTTCAAAGTGCAAAAATGACTGGTGCAAGCAATAAAACGTTATTGGAATCGGCTTTTCCGAAGTTCAGTGAACTATTTGGTCCCATATCTTGGATATTGCAACAGGATAATGCCCCTATACCAGACTGGCCACCCTATTCGCCAGATCTAGACATTATCGAAAATGTCTGGGATTGGTTATCTCGTAAGGTTTACGAAGGAGGTAGACAATTTGATGACAAGCAGTCACAAATTCAGGCCATTAAGGATGCTTGGAACACGGTTGCCACAGGGCTAATTTTTTAGTTACCAGAATTTTTCAAAAAGTTACCAACATTTAGAACATTAAATGTTATTTAAAATAATTAATTATAGATAATCATATTACATACATACATCAATATAAAGATTAAAAAGAAAAAAAACAAAATATAAAATAAACTATCGCTTTCTTTGCATTTTATTATGCAAACTTAATTTTCCTGTTGTGCCGCCGCCTTCGATAATTTTGTCTCAGTGCGAAGTTTGTCTAAGCACGGAGTTGCCAACTAAAATGTGAATTTAATCTCAAATTGGTTCGTGTAAACGGCAGAATAGAGAACAAGATTATCGCTAACCTGACCGCGATAAACGGTGGTGTAAATTTACTATAACGCTTTTGTAATCAACCACGAATCAAACTCCGCGCGGAAGTAAATAGGGAAATAAATTCAGAACAAAACCGGTCGAAGGCAAGACAATTTATGCCTTAATCATAAATAACATTTCAATTGAAATATTTTTCCCGTTTTAGTTAGATTTTTCCACTTTACTTTTTCTGGAGAACGTGAACTTGTCTCCATTGGGAAGTTTACTGATTGCAAGAAGTGGATTTATTTGTTTTTTGGATTTTGTTTTATGACTCTAAATGTTAAATTCAACACAAGTACATATGACCAAACAAAGTAAACAAAAAAAGTACAATAACAAAATACACTGAATTTGACAGCTACTCATAAGAAAGCAAAAATCAGCTGTTCTAATGCGTTAACCTCTACTAGATCAGCCTTGCCCATAACCATTCAATTCTACCAAACAATGTTGCCACTGCTTCATGTTTTCTTCTGTTTGTAAGTAATATTTTCGATAATATTTGGACAAATTATCTAATAGAAGTTTTAAATCAAATGTTTTTTCTTATACTAATTATTTCTTTTTAAAATGTTACCATGTTACCAAGCCGTTTAAATGTTACCAATTTTGGTGGGATATTACCGTGGCAACCGTGGCTTGGAATCAAATTTCATTGGATTACATAAATTCTCTTTATCTCTCAATGAAAACCCGTATATTTGAAGTTATTTAAAAACATAGGGGGTTGTACCCATTACTAATAGTTCTTAAATAAAGTAAAATAAACTAAAAAAAACCAAGAAAAACGGGTTTTCATTAAAATTAGTTAAAGTGCCTTAATTCAAGTGAACAATATGTGTAAATTGCAAGTGAACCGGAGTGTACATCTCACTAATAAATCACTTTTTATTCTCATTCCCGTAATGCCGTTTAATATCGTTCCTCGATAATCAGTTTCGTTCGCTAAAATGGTCTCTTCATCGGGAGGCAACAATTATGAGATCTTAGATCCTGGACACGGCAAAAAACCGTATCGAAAAGGTTAAAAAGCCAAGACTACGCCATATGATCTTGGTAATTCTCTACAATTCCCCTCATCGATTGTTGGATCTAAAAGAACCAACGAACCTTGTCCAAAGTTTATCATATTGAAGAGTAAAATAGAGGAAACCCCCATAAAATCGTTCAACATATTTTTGTTATCTAAACCACTAGAATATTACCTTCACCAGATATGGTGAAATATTACAAAAGTTGAAATTCAAGTTGAATGGAAGAAACTGATTTCATATCAGGATGATAAAGTACACAGTGCAACACGAAAAAAATAACCATATACGGACACCACTACGTGATAAAAGACTAAAAAAAAAGACCCGTGTCTCCCAATTTTTCCCAAAGTCATGCACTTTTTTTTATGGGCCGCCAAAGATTTGGGGGCCTCGGTATCATTTTCGTAAAAATGTGATAATTTTCTCAGGCTCATATCTTGCAAACCGTTCAGAATTTCGATTTACTCTCTGAGGCAAAGTTGTAGCATAGGTAGCAAACCGTTCAAAATTCAAGGAAACAATCAACTACAAAAATTTACCTAAGATCTCAATAAACAAATTTCTAGAACATATAAACTTCCTGGGAATTATTCTTAACACCGTTTTTTAATTTCATTTTATTTTTATTTTATTTACTTCAACATTGAGATACTATGCTATCTATTACAAAAATATTAAAAAAAAGTATTCGTATTATGTTTATAATGTTGATGGCCCTGGACTTGCAAATCGCGCTCTCTTAAGTTGTGGATCCAAATCGTCGTCCGAATCTGACTCTGATTCAGCAATTGTGGTGTCCACAGGCACGTTGCTTCCAGACTGCCCTCCATCATCAGCTCTTTCTTCTTCAAATACTTCATTAACATCATACAGGGTGATCTTGTGACTCCACCAACATACCTCTGCAAGCAATGCGTCGAGGTTTTTGCCTTTGTACCGTTTTTCCATGGGCATTGTGGTTTGGTGAAACCGTTCTCCTTGCTCATCCGATTCGGTAGGGAGTTGTTTGATAAAATCGTCAAAATGAAAATGAAGAAAATGCAGCTTTAATGTCATCGATAGCAACTGGTTGCATCATGATCACCTGGGCGATTAATCCAGTTTACCGGCTTACAATACTTCATAGTACCTCTGCCTCCACTCAACCATGCCATGAGATTGTTATAACATTGGCGACACACTGTATTAGGTGTGTAATTTTCACCGGTCAAGTCCACTTCGTCGAAAAACAATGTATATGCTCTTTTGAATTCACTAGTTAAAAGATTATTTTCCTTCTGAAATCTTGTAGATGTTTTTTTTCTGGTTTGATGACCGCAAACGTAGCAAAATAAATCAATATTTTCACACTGCATATTGAAATTGTCAGTTGCCAATGTTGTGTGCGAATTATACTGTAGCACTTTCACTTTTTTTACTTTCACTTTCAGTTTATAACTTTCACCGCTGAGCTCTTTTATTGTGTGCTGCGTCCCTTGTTGCGTGTGCTGAGCTTACTGCATTGCCTGTGCTGCTGCTGTCGGTGCATGATCGCGTGATACCTAAGCGCTACCTAAACGGTGTTAACCCTTGGACAAACACATGGTTCTGGCCAGGCATATTTCATTTTTTGCTACCTATGGACCTGAACAGGAGAAAAAGGTAAAAAAAATTAAATTAAAAAATTTTCGGCAAATTTTTCACTTTTGCGTGCTACCTAAACAGTGTTAAGAATCATCTCTAGGATTTTTTGGATTCTAAATAACAATTCCCCGGGAGTTTTTTCCCTATTCCCTGTTCCCCTATTCTTAATAAAAACTCCCCGTGAATTTTTTCCCTATTCCCTGTTCCCCTATTCTAAACGAACTTCGAAAATGGGAATTCTTTCCCTGGAAAAAAAGTAGGTATTACGAATGTCAATTAATGGGAGAATGTGATGAGAAAATTTGAGAATAATTCCGCCAAAAAATTGCTAGGGAGCTGTGCCAAAAATGTAAGTATTTAATTTTATTTCTATGATAAATTAACATTTATTGCCATTATACTTATTTTCAGGTCAAAAACAACAAACAAGAAACAATTAGATATTCTTTTGAATAAAATGCAAGCTTACCCAGATGTTGCATGCGGGATGTTTAAAGGAAGTAAAGACGAGCTCAACCGTATATGGCGCAATTTGGAGGCGGAGTTAAACTCGGCAGGGCCACCATCCAAAAATATTACAGAGTGGAAGAGAGTATGGAACGACCAGAAAAAGTATGTACGGCAAAAGGCGGCTCAAAACCTAAAATTAAGCAAAGGAACTGGTGGAGGCCCAAGTATGGAGGTGCATTTTTCTGCAAATGAGTATGCTATATACAATTTGATTGGTATGAAGGAGTCTGTTGAAGGTGTTGCCAACACCTTCGGACTAGGTTCGTCCAATGCTTCAAAACCAGGTAAAGAAATCGTTCCACTTGTAAGTGTAGACAACACATTGGGATTAGGCTCTTCAAATGTTGGAATAGAAGAGCACGTTTCCCCTGCTTTGCTGGAGCTTCTCATAGTGGACAGTGTGGTTGAAGGCAATGACCAAGAAAGCGAGAGAGAAACACCTCAAAAGCCACCGGCGAAAAAAGTAAAAAACAGCCAAAGTGAACTGCCAAGAAACGTCTCTCATAGCGAAGTCCTTGCAGAGGAGATTACTATACAAAAAAAGATGCTGGAAACAATGATAGACACACAGCAAAATACAAAAAAAATGTATCGTGCTATGGACCGACTTGCTGAAATAAAAAAAATTAGCTTAAAGAGCAAAAACGGCATAATTTAGTCATGGAAAAATTGAGGATTAGGGAAGTGGAAGACAAAATCGAAAGAAACCGACGACTTTTGGAACTGGAAGACCTGAAGTATAACATCTAAGTGCAAAAGACTGATAGACTAAACCAACCATATCTGTGAATTTAATGTAATTTTATTTTTTTTGTTTTAAAATGTTTTTTTGATCTCTACTTTTTATTTATGAATTATTTTTTGTTTTAATAAAATGTACAAACGTGTATTGTGTACAAAAAACGTTTTTGTAATTTATTTATAGGTTGTTTCCAATATTATTTCTAATGTTTTGGGCAACGGACAGATACTGCGGTGAGGCTACGGGCATTACATCAGTCTCTTGTGTGTTTAAAATGTCTAAAACTAAATCATTAACATCTGTATTGCACTTAAAATGAATGCAGATGTTATGCAACGCACAACAAACGTTCGTTATTTTAGCTGCCTTTTTTGGAGCGTAGTGCAGCTCTCTAGCACCAAGAAGACACCTATTCTATTTTTTAAGACGCCATTGGTGCGTTCAATGACATTGCGGCACTTAGAATGAATTTCATTGAACTTCATTTGAACCGACCCGTCCTGTGGACTTCTATGAGGGGTAAGAAGCCAAGGTTCCAGAGGATATCCTGCATCTCCTAGTAAAAACAAGTAAAAAAGGTCTTAAATTCGAATTTAAGCTTGTTTTCTTTGATAACCTTACCAAGAAGCCAATAATTGCTTCCGCATCTTAGGTATTCTTGCTCAAGGTACACTCGCAATTCGCTGGAACTCCAAATAAATGAGTCGTGACTTGCTCCGGGGTGGGAAGCATCCACGTATTGTATCCTCAGCTCATGATCACAGACCTGTAAATATATTTCATTGATGGTAACAAACCAAAAAAAAAAAAACCTATCTTTCAAAATAGGAAAACAGTGAGAGAACTTACTAGCATTACATTTAAACTGTAGTACCCCTTTCTGTTGTAATACAAATGTTTATTACTGGAGGAGCGATAATGCGCACATGCGTCCCGTCAACGCATCCTATTACGCTAGGAATTCCATGCTTAACGTACAGATTTAACGAAATTTTTCTTTTTTTCATCCTCCGTTCTGCTGAAAGCAATCCACCTTGGGCATAGATGCTCTTCAAATATGTCTGTGACTTCGGTCAGAATTTTGCATAGACTACATTGAGCCACAGACACGTCGCAATCTTTCCCTATGCCCGTTTGGTATCCACCTTCGGCATAGAACCGTAGAGCCCCACTGAGTTTCACGAGTGGCGATACTGCGAACGACTTACGATTTGCAGGAACATTTGAAGTTAACACGCCCAACAGGTATTTAAATGCTGGTTTGTTCACCCGGTAATATTTTTCAAACCTTAAAAATTTGGAATTCCCATTAATAGAGTACAAAAATTATGCTCTTTCATGTACTTACAAGGTTTGCGGCAATTCAAGGGGGTTGCTGGCATCCCGCAACTTTCTTCTCGCTATCCTTTGCTCCATCTTGTCGTGCTGTTGCTGCTCTTCATTATTTGAGGCTTCAGCAACTACATGAAACGCCAAACTAAACATTTTTCTTTTAAACTTCAAACAATTTAACAATTTTTTCAGAGATTTATAAAATTTGTTGACAAATTTTCTATAAAAACAAAACAGCCAAGAGGCACAGCTGATTACATATTGTTGTTTACATCCATGCAAGATGGATATATTAGGTGATAGCAGTACAGATTAGATGCATTGTTTTAGAGTAATTTTTCCATTTAAATGTCCAGGTATATTATTTACTTACATATTTAGTTTCCATTTCAACCATGTAAATAACAATATGTAAAAAAACCTTTGATAAGAGTACGGAAAATCAAAATGAAAAAAAATTAATAAGCTGTTCTACTAGCCCAACCTTACTACATCCATCCAGTTTGGTCAGATGGATTAGCTGACTATGCCATTTTGCTATCACCTAATATATGCACCTAACTTCGAAAATTCGCAATTCCCTCTCCCTTATTATTCTTTTCCCCGCCTGTTTAGAATAGGAGGATTTTATTCTCGGGAGAAATGAATTCCCAGGGAACTCATTCCTCGGGGAATATTTAGAATTGGGCTGTAAATGTTAAATTCAACACAAGTACATATGACCAAACAAAGTAAACAAAAAAAGTACAATAACAAAATACACTGAATTTGACAGCTACTCATAAGAAAGCAAAAATCAGCTGTTCTAATGCGTTAACCTCTACTAGATCAGCCTTGCCCATAACCATTCAATTCTACCAAACAATGTTGCCACTGCTTCATGTTTTCTTCTGTTTGTAAGTAATATTTTCGATAATATTTGGACAAATTTTCTAATAGAAGTTTTAAATCAAATGTTTTTTCTTATACTAATTATTTCTTTTTAAAATGTTACCATGTTACCAAGCCGTTTAAATGTTACCAATTTTGGTGGGATATTACCGTGGCAACCGTGGCTTGGAATCAAATTTCATTGGATTACATAAATTCTCTTTATCTCTCAATGAAAACCCGTATATTTCAAGTTATTTAAAAACATAGGGGGTTGTACCCATTACTAATAGTTCTTAATTGATGACGCCGAGTTGCAGTTCGTCATATTCCATTTCTCCAGCAAGCGTTCGACGTACTTCGTTTGATGAATGGAAATCGCACCCTGATCACCCTCCCTCTCGATTTGCATTCCCAAATAAAAGGATACCGGGCCACGATCTACTGCTTCTACATGTTGGTTCAGGTTATCGACGATCCTTTTCACATTGTCCTTCGAAGAGCATGCCAGAATCATATCGTCTACGTAGTCCTATTAGGTTAATATCGTTTCCCGAACATTTGGCGTAAACACAGCTGTCGGATATACAGCGAGTGAACCCCATTTCCATAAGAATTTCGGTGACTTTTTCGTTCCATCCTCGGCCCGCTTGTTTAAGGCCATATAGAGATTTTTTAAGTTTACAGACCTTGGTCTAATTTCCTCGCTGTTCAAACATCGGCGGCTGCTTCATGTATATCTCGTCCGTTAAGCTCCTGTTCAAATATGCTGCAGTAATGTCTATACGGTTTACCAACAACTTGTATATCGCGGCCAATGCTAACAATAAACGTATCGTTGAATGTCTTACGACAGGAGAATACGTTTCAGAATAATCTATGTTTAACTTCTGCGCACAGCCTAGGGCCACGAGTCTTGCCTTATAGCGTTCGATGTCACCATCAGGGTTTCGTTTCAATGCAAATATCCATTTACAGCCTATTACATGTTTATTTATTGGCTTCGGCACTAGTTCCCATGATCCATTTTTTATTAAAGTTTTATATTCGATGTTCATAGCTTTTTGCCAGTGGTTTGCTTCGTTCGAATTTAAGGTCTCTCTTTTACAATTTGTCGATTTCGTAGTTGTCTCACAATCTCAGTATCTGATTGTGATTGCGCTATGCTCTGGTCTGGGAAACCTTCGAGAAATCACTTTGATTTTGTAAGCTAACAGATCCATTTTCGAGAACTTCGGTAGCTTCTTCGTTGCTTTCTAAAACGGAATCTTCTATTTGCGATTTGTTTGGAGTTATCTCAAAAAACGTGTTGTCAATGTCAGATATTTCTTCATTGTCTTCCTTGACTTGACGAATATTTTCAAAAATATGACATCCCTTCCGATTATTATTTGTTTAGTTTTCTGATTGTATAAACGGTAGCCTTTTGTGTACTCTGCGTATTCTACGAAGGTTAATTGGATACCCTTTGGTACAAATTTTCCTTGTTTAGGACCTTTTTGAAGAACCACAGCCTCACATCCGAAAATGTCCTACGGCAGGCTTCCTTCCCACCCATTTTTCATAGGGAGTAACTCCGTCCAGAATCTTTGTTGGAGATCCGTTCCGTATGTAAGCCGCTGTGTTAACTGCTTCAGTCCAAACTGCCTGTGGTAGTTCCGAATCCTGCAGCATACACTGAGCCATTTCAACCAGCGTCCTATTTGCACGTTCCGCAATGCCATTTTGTTGCGGAGTGTAGCTCACAGTTTTTTGGTGGATAATACCATTTTCGTTTAAAAAATCATTAAATTTTGAATTTTCATACTCGCGACCGTTATCGCTTCTTATAATTTTAATCTTTTTTCCAGTATGTTTTTCAACGCGAGTTTTAAAGTCTTTAAACGCATCAAAAGCATCGGATTTTTTTCGTAAAAATTTTACCTCAATATACCGAGAAAAATCATCTATAAATGTAATAAAATATAGACTACCACTTGGTGATTGTATTTTCATTGGACCGCAAATTTCTCTGTGAATTATTTCCAGTAAATCTTTTGACACAGTTTCAGCATTAGTATGAAACGGTTTACAATTTATTTTATTCAGTGCACATGTGCATTTAAAATCCATGTGGTTGATTTTTAATCCGCGCACCATTTCTATATTTGCTAGTTTACATAAGTCTTTGTTGTTAATGTGGCCGAATCTTTTATGCCACATAATAAAATTTTTAGCTGCTTCAGAAACCGCGCACAAACTTTCATTATTTTCCATTTTTAAAACTTTTATGTAAAATGTTCCTTTGTATTCTTTTGCATAAAAAATCTGTTCTTCTTCTTTTGTTGTTATATTCGCGTATTGTCCCGAAAATTTAACAATAAAACCGTTCTTCAAAATTTTTGATACGGACATAAAGTTTCAGTGTAGGTTTGGTACAAATAAGACGTCTTTCAGAACGATTTCGCGGTAGTTTATTATTATTTTCACGTTTCCCATGCCTTGCGCGCGTACCAAAAAATTCTCTTTGTCTGCACATATGTGATGTTGCGCCGTTGTCGAGAATCCTCTCATTTCGGTTTTCTTTATGTGTTTCATCATTTTCTTCACTTGCGTTAAAAACAACTTGCGGCGAATTTGTTGAATTGTTTGCTTTTTTACAGTTAGCACGCACCCGTAGCATTTAAAGTTTTTCTTTGTGTTTGGTTTGTCTTTATTGGTGACGCGAGATGCCAATGCAAGAACCGTTTCTTTTTCAGTCATATTTTTTTCATTTTGCCTTCTCTCTTCATCGAGAATTTTCGATATTAATTGTTTTATTGTTGGTAATGTGTCGCGAGCTTCTATTGGAACAACAAAACCTTCCATGTCTTCTGGCAAACTGCATAAAAGAATAATGGATAACAAATCATCCGATAATGAGATGTCGATGTCTTTTAATTTCTCAATAATGGCACAAAATCGATTTAATTGATTTGAGAATTTGTCGTTTTTGTCAAATCGGAACCGCACAAGACTTTTGAACAGTGTCACTTTACGCGCCGGACCTTGCGTTTTATACATAGCACTTACAAGTTTCCACGCTTCCTTAGCTGTTTTACAATTTTTTATGTGCACTAGCTTTGATGGTTTCACACCTAGTAGTATTGTGGCCAGCAACTTTTTGTCCGCATTGCTCCATATTGCTTTAGCTTCCTTTTCACTTGGACAGCTTTCTTCAATTGCATCCCAATAGTCCATGGTAATCAGCATGCTTTTCATTTGAACAGACCAAATCGTGATTCACGTTGAACGACATTATACATATCTTTTTTCTTTTTGTTTTGATTTTTTTCTTTTTACTTTTACTGTGTACAGTGCACTCTTTTTTTTTTTATTAATTTATTTAATTTCCAACTTAAAAAAACGAATACACGTGTTGCGTTATGAAAGGCCCATAACCTTTGTTAATACTTATTTGCAAATAAGAAAACGCTGAGGAATAAAAACACGACCGATCCGTTTAAGTTAGTTTATTGAAGTGTCTGAATGACAACGATAAGTAAGATTACAATAGATGTACAACGCAATATATGACAAATTCGTGTCACGCGCACATATCAGCTTGTTTCATGCCAAGGTTTAAGCATATTTAGTGATTCTTACAAATGTAATATTGTTCTCCTAGCAACTGACATACGAATTTAAGATTAATTTCAACAGTAAATCGGTTATATTTAAATTTATTAGTTATAATAAATACAGTACATTAGGTAAAAATACATGGTTATAAATACATAATATACATATATTAGTAACTGAGGTTATGAACATTCAGACGTACACGAATAATTTATATATTTATTTTAAACTTTTCGATCATAAAAAAGAGATTCTGTTCCGAAACGTTCCTGTTGTATCATTGGAACTTAATATAAGACACCATGGCTGTATTTTTTTGGACACATTTTTGTTTGCTTGTTGAGTAAAATAGTAAATGCAACATATTGTCAGAATATTATCAATATAGTAATTTTAGTGGAATATTTTTATGCGATCTGAAATATAATATGGTGGAAACGTATTCGGACGATTTGATGTATTGGTATTTGATTAAATTCTCTGAAAAAAAAATAAAACATGATATTATACTTGAATATTTTCAATAGAGAGGACGGTAGTACTTACTTAAATATAGAAGTTTAATCTAATTTATCCGTTAATTTGTCCTTGAACTTCTCCAAACTATCTTTTATGTCACTGCTATGGTCGCCATCGTGGTAATATACAAAATAAATCACCACGCCACCAATGATAATGAATACCAAAAATGCACTGATGATCGATATTAATACGCTCAGCGCGCAATTAAGGCAACTGCAAATAAATTACGAAAGGTTTAAAGTACAAATTTGTATGTTTTATAATTGAAAGTTAAAAATAGTGTGTGCATATAAAGTGTTGCGAATATTACTATGATATTAGTTTTTGTTTGAAATTTGTGTTCTTTCAGTAAAATAAGGGATATCCGTTTGCTTTGTATTTATTAGTCGTTATACCCAATGAAGTATACAAAAAAAAAATGAAGACATGCATTATTAAATTTCTCAAAAGTAACGCATAAAATAGTCTATTTTTATTGTGTGTGTGCATTTACACACTTGAAACATGGTAGAATTATCTATTAGGTAGTCGCATTAGCAATTCCGTCGTTAAGCTGTCAAAATTAGCTGAATAATGAAAACCACTATGTACACAAAATGTGAAAAATTTTATAAGATTGTCTTACCTGATACAAAGTCTATGCTATTAAATTGCATTTTCGTTGAAATTCTTTGAATTTTATTAACAAACAAAGAGAAACAAAATGGAATTTGACAGCTTACCGACGGAAAAGAAGAAAAATCCACAAACCAGCTGGGCTGACGCGTTTACCCGATAGATAATTTTACCATGACTTGAAATTTGTTGTTATGTATGTATTAGGCCTTAACAAGAGTACATATGGCTATTTCCATCGAGATGTCAACCGTGACCTCAAAATTAAAAGTGAGTAAATATTAGTTTTTCTTTGATAGTATTACAGAAAAACGTTCAAATTTTCATATTCTGATGCATTGATAGCAAAAATTTGGTACCATAAAGAGAAAAATGGCTCCAAAACCAAACATATTTTTTTTCACATTCTTCGTAGAAATGTATTACATTTTCTCTTAAGTTTTTATAAATCTACGGAACATGTTGTGATGAGAGATTTTACATGAAATAATTCTCACAACAACAAATAATTACAACAAAAAAGAAATAGAGCAAATATTGCTTTTATAACAGTTACTTTTGAGTTTTTTGTCAATTATGTTTTAATGTCACGTACGTTAGGAAAAAACACCATTTGTGATCATTACTTTTGTCTTAACAGATCAATTTGTCCAAAAATTTAGATTCTAAACAAGTTCATCGTGAAGTATATAAAACTATTTGAAAGATAGTGAAATTTACAAAAGTAACATTTTTATTAGTGCTGCAATTCTGTCACGTACGTAAGGGTATGTGTAATTCGGTGTGAAAATTAAAATACATTCATAATCGAAGTATGATTTTTCTGTAGATGGGCAAAACATTAGCTGAAAAAATTAAGGAGTATGCAAAAAAGTACAGAGCTACATTGAAAAAAGATGCAACAAAATTAAATGAGTTCCGAGAAAAAGAAAAGGAGAGACAGCGCCTATATCGAAAGAAACTGAAAGAAATTAAGACAAATTTAAATCAAGATCTTCTAAAGGACAAGAGACAAAGAGACAATGAGAGGCAAAGAAAATCTCGAGAAAAGAAGAAAACTAAAATGGTGGTTGAGCCCTATTCATGTCGACAAACTTTGGGAAAAGCAGTAAGGAAGGTAGAAAAATCATTGCCATTGGATTTAGGCAAGAAAGTTAAAGTCATTAATGTTTTATATGAGAAATACGTTAAAGCAACAGATGATGAAAAAATGCAATCCAATCACACTTTGGAATTCCAACAAAGACTAAAAGAAGTAAGTGCCTTCTACATGCATGATAGCATAAGTGTGCAATCTGCTGGTAGGAAGGATACACTCATCATCGAAGGACAAATCGTTGCTAAACGATTCATGCTCATGACTGTTTCGGAAGCCTATGAGCTTTATAAAAGGGACTGCTCTAAACACTTTAGTAAGTCGACTTTTTTCCAACATAGACCACGTAATATTCAACTTTCGAGCAAAATACCTCACAACATGTGCGTATGCATGTATCATGCAAATTTCGGATTTTTGCTACAGGGTTGTTCAACCCTTATTTCGTCGATATCGCATGATTTTCAAAGCTTTTTACAATCAGCTTGCTGCAACATTGAAGAGGAAAAATGTATGCTTAACAATTGTCCAAAGTGCGTGCGCGATATAAAAAATGATTTAATTCCCCTAAAATATTTAACACAAATGGAAGAAAGTGTGAAATGGCAACGTTGGCGAAAGGTGGGCGATCGAATTACATTAACTTGCACTACTGCTCCCTTGTGTGATCTTGTTCACGAATTGGAGGTTGAGCTTCCACTCTTTAAACAACATTTCTATGTTAAACGTGCCCAACAAAATTACTTTCAAAGTAAAAAAAACATAATTTAAACCCTGATGAACTGGTTCTACAAATATATTTTGCTGAAAATTATCGATTGGTCAGCCAAAATGAAGTTCAAAGCGCCCACTTCAGTTATCGCCAAGTTAAAATTTTTACTTGTGTAGCATGGCTAAATGGCGGTACAAGATCCTTTGCTGTCATTAGCGACAAATTAACGCATAATAAGTATGATGTCTTTTGTTTCATTTCGACGCTTGTAAACCAAATACAAGCTCAGTGTGGAACATTTTCAAAGATATTCATATTCTCTGACGGAAGCAGCTCCCAATTTAAAAATAAATACATTGTTCGGAGCTTACCCGACTTCGTATACAAATTTGAATGCAAATATTTGGAATGGAACTACTTTGCGACTTCACATGGGAAGGGAGCCGTCGATGGAGTAGGAGCTGTCATAAAAAGAAGTGTTTGGCAGATAACAAAAACAAAAAGGATTTTGTTGGAAACTGCTTTGGATTTTTTTGAATGTGCTCGGAACAAGCTTAGTGGTATTTGTTTAATATACATTTCTTCAAAGCAGATAGATGAGTTTTCTCCCAATTTATTAGAAAAGTGGAAGAAGGTATCAAATATACCTGGAATTCAAAAAATTCATTGGGTTTCGTGCAACGATGAATCAGAAATAAAGTTAGCCAATACAGCGTATTCCAAAAATAAACATTTATAAAATATTTCATGGTGTAATATGTGAAAAAAGACTTAAATGTACGCAGTATAAACATTAATTTAAGTTTCCGCTACCTTTTATAGTTAATAAAGCTGTAAACGTTGAAATTTTCGAATTTATTTTTCAATACACTACGACGGAAAAATATGTCACATAACGCATGTCACATAACGTATTATATTACGCCATCTGTAGAAAAATCTATGAATTGTTTTTCCTCAAAACAAAAAGGAATAGTAAGCGACATTGATCCACTTTACTTTAGAAAAAAAATCGATGGCAAAATCCGCTACACTTCGCAGAATTTTGAAGTTTTAAGAACGAGGTTGAGACTCACTTCCATTTTTGTCACGTACGTATTACTCGGTTTTTCGCAAATATCTTCGGAAATATATTTAAGCGAAATTCCTGTTTTACATATGATATAGCTTCAGTCGAGTATTGATAAAAAAATATAACAAAAAGAAAAAATATTGTAAGCTGCTATATTTTTTCTTTAGTCGAAGTCGTACGACTGTCACGTACGTAAGGCTGGAAATACCCATATTATAAATACACTCCGGTTCACTTATTTAAAGGCAATAAAAATTCCATATTCAGCAGCCTGTATCTTTTGCTATTTCTAACCGATTGCAGAATTTTAAAATGGAAATGGAAGCTGGACAACTTGAGATAACTAAAGAACTTTTTTTGAGCAATTTATAAAAGCAATTTATTTTTTGGTTCATTTGAATAAAGGCACTTTATTATTTTTTATTACTTTTAAAGTAAGCGATGAATTACAAAAACGAAACAGAAAACATAAACCACCCCTATTTTTTGACGACCCCCGCAAACGTTATAAGGACCACGATTTACGGATATGCACCTGGAATGTAAGAACTCTATATAGATCCGGTGCAAGTATCCAATTGGCAGATGTCCTCGAAAGTTATAAGGCTCACATTCCCGCAATCCAGGAAATGCGATGGACAGGGCATGGCTGCACACGAAAAAGAAACTGCGAAATATGTATACTGCAGTTGCCATGAGAAAAAACATGAATTTGGTTGCGGATTTGTAGTTGGCAAAAGACTGCGACATCTAGTCTCCTGTGAATGAACGTATTGCCACAATCCGCATAAAAGCGAATTATTTTTATATTTCCCTAATTTGTGTGCATGCCCCGACAGAAGAGAAAGATGATGATGCCAAAGACATTTTCTATGAGCTCCTAGAGGAAACGTATGACCGCTGCCCTGGCCATGACATTAAGATTGTACTAGGAGATTTTAATGCCAAAGTAGGCAGGGAGAATGTGTTTCATCCAACTATTGGCAATTTCAGTGTACATGCTAATAGTTCCGACAACGGTATGAGACTGATTGACTTTGCCGCGGCAAAAAACATGGTCATTAGTGGTACAAGATTCCAACATAAAGACATCCACAAGGCTACTTGGGTATCCCCTGATCAAAGAACGAAGAACCAAATTGATCACGTGGTAATTGATGGAAGGCACTCATCCAGTGTAAAGGACGTACGAGTGATCAGAGGAGCTAACATTGATTCTGATCATTACCTGGTAGCAGCAATGGTTCGCACAAGATTAAGTAGAGCGAAAACCGTACGAAACCAGACGCAGAGGAAGCTGGACATCGGAAAGCTGCAATTACCAGAGGTAGCCACAGCCTACTCAAGGAAGCTCTCGCAACTTTTGGCACAGAACCCACCCCCTCCCGATAACGATCCTGAAGCGCAGTGGAAACCCATTTCCGACTCTATAAAAACTGCCGCAACTTGGTTTTGAAAAACCGCTTCGCAACAAACCATGGTACGATGAAGAGTGTCGCATTGCAAATAATGAAAAGAACGCTGCACGCATGGCAATGCTTCAGTCAATGGCAACGCGAGCTGCGACTGAGCGGTATAGGGAAAAAAGAAAGGAGGTAAACCGTCTCTTTGGGCGTAAGAAACGGCAGTGGAGAAAGCGCGAGAGTGAGAAAATTGAGTCATACAGAAGGAAGAACGAAGCCCGAAAACTCTACCAAAAAGTCAAAAACGGAACTAATAGACATGGTTTAGGGCCCCCCTTCTGTAAAGACAAGGCCGGACATCTAATCGCAGATGTGCAGAGTATGTTGGGAATATGGAGAGATCATTTCTCCGCGCTACTGGTACCTGAGATATCCAATGACGAGACAATCGATCTAAATTTGGACGACGACGTAGATTGCCCCCCTCCTAACCCAGACGAGGTCAGAACAGCTATTGCCCGGCTTAAGAACAATAAAGCCGCAGGAGCCGATGGATTACCGGCGGAGCTATTTAAGGCTGGCGGCGATGAGCTGATAAGGTGCATGCATCAGCTCATTAGCAAAATTTGGGTAGATGAATGCATGCCCGGCGATTGGAGTCTCAGTGTACTATGTCGCATATTTAAAAAAGGTGACCAACTACCTTTTATCCATAGCATATAAGGTTCTATCAAGCATAATGAGCGAAAGACTAAAACCGATTATCGCTGACCTGATTGGACCATACCAGTGTGGCTTTAGGCCTGGAAAATCGACGACTAGATTTTCACGCTACGCCAAATCCTGGAGAAGACCCACGAAAAACAAATCGACACCTATCATCTATTTGTCGATTATAAGGCGGCCTTCGATAGCCCGATACGGGGGAAACTCTACGAAGCAATGTCTGAGCTTGGTATTCCTGCAAAACTCATACGCCTTTGCAGGATGACCCTGACGAACACCAAATCCGCAGTGAAAATTGGTAAGGATCTTACCGAACCTTTTGAAACTAAGCGAGGGCTCAGACAAGGTGGCACCCTATCGTGCGATCTCTTTAACATCTTAATAGAGATTATTCTGAGAAAAGCTGCTGTCAACATGAATAAAACCATCAGCAGCAAAAGTCATATGCTGCTCGCGTATGCTGATGATATAGATATCATTGGACGCACAGTTAGAGAAGTTACTGCGGTGTTTTCGAGAATTGACAAGACAAAATTAATGGTTTCAACGAACAGGGCCTCCACGCGATTAGACCAAAGCGTGAACGTTGATAACCGTTATAACTTCGAGGTAGTGGACGAATTTTTATACCTCGGATCTGCCGTAAAAAAAAAACAACAACGTCAGCTTTGAGATCAAGCGGAGAATTGTGCTTGCGAATATATGTTATTTTTGGCTAAGCAAGCACTTTAGAGATAAAGCCCTCTCTCGAGTAACAAAAGTCCAATTATACCAGACTCTCATACAATCTGTCTTGCTTTATGGCGCAGAATCCTGGGTATTATCGGAAGCAGACGAAACATCTGTAGCAGTCTTCGAGAGAAAAATCAGCGATCAGAATAACACCCAAATACTCAGCACCGACCATTTTACGTTGCGTACATGTGTTGTAAATGATCACGCTACACAAGTGTTTAAACCAGGAAAGCACTTGTACGCAGTCAACACAAAAACAAAACGCTTTTGTGGGCACACAAGTCAGTCCACTTCTGTCATACGCCAAACCGTGCACAAGTATGTGACAAACACGGCAGACTGAGTGCGATCGACGGTTCCGACACTACACCAAATCGTGCACACAAGTACGAAATACACGGT
Source organism: Phaonia tiefii (assembly GCA_963931995.1). NCBI lineage: Eukaryota > Metazoa > Arthropoda > Insecta > Diptera > Muscidae > Phaonia > Phaonia tiefii. Next base: position 229,051,743 of record OZ008367.1, on the reverse strand, counting down.
TCGGTGCCGTGTTTGCACTTCAACAGTCTTAGGCCATGAGTCATAGGCATGGCGCGTCGATTGCTCGGCTTTTGCCAAGGATGTTAGATCGCAAACAAAAATTTTGTTATTCTTCGGATGAGGGGGGAGAGTAATGAGGGAATGAATTCTTCGTCAATATTCACTAGACATGTGCACGACTGTGCCACACAGCGTGTGTGTGTTTGAAGCACAGATGGCAAAGACACAGAACACAGCAAACATATTTGAAGTGCTTAGAGTAATGAGCAAGAAAATTAGTTTATTTAGATTTAAAGAAAATGTTTTATACTAATACATGACAAAAGCCTTTGCATTTGTAGTTGTTGTAAATCTACTAGATATTAAGTGAGCATTAAATTCAAGCATTAAATTCAAATTTTCATACTGAATGCAATCTGTACCCCTGAGCTATAAATCAAATTTTCAGCGTTAGAAGCAGGAAAAAGACGCTAGTTCTAATTTCCGAAAGATTCGAATTTAGGAGAATTCTAATTTTCGACCGTCAACTACACATAAAATATTAAACATAAAATATAAAACTTAACATTTACAACAAAATAACAATATAAAACGTAAAATATAAAATATAGCATAATGGCAATACAAAATATGACAGAAAGAGAGCATCACCATTTATCGTCACCCACCCGATCATACGTTATCCACACAATACACAAGCTGAACAAAAAAATAATACATACAGACACAGAGCCGCACCATTTACCGCCACCCATGAAAACACGCACGATTATACTGTGCCCACGATACACAATTAAGTGTTTCTCTTGGTGTCAGCTCAACACTGACAGAGCAAAGCAACCGTGCGACGCGGCCAGTAGACACCGAAGAGAGAGTGTCAGCTTGCGAACACGCACCATCGCAGTGTTCGTGCAGCAATGAAGCACAAACACTCCACACAACAGCGTGTATCATACTTTTTGTGCACGATTTTGTGTTTCGTCCGAACGCTGAGAAAAATACTCCGAAAAATGTATGGCCCTATAGTGCACAACGGCGACGCATGAACCATGAGCTGTATGAGCTATATCCCGACATTGACATAGTTAAGCGGATCAAAATAACACGATTGCGCTGGCTAGGCTATGTCAGTAGAATGGATGAAGACGAACCAGCACGAAGGGTTTTCGAAACCGAACTCGAAGGAAGACGAAAAATAGGAAGACCAAGACTCGGCTGGAAGGATCAGGTTGACGAATCCCTGCGTACACTTGGTATTGCCAACTGGAGAGATAAGGCAAAAGATCGAACTTGTTGGCGTAATATGTTATCTTCGTTTTGTAAGGTCCCTGACCCCTCGGGGTTGTTCGTGACCGGATAAGTAAGTACATAAGGTGATTTTTTATAGGGAGCGTTTGTTTAGTACAATTTATTACATCTTAATCATTTTACGAGTCAAAATGGCAAAACAAAAAATTTAAAATTTATCGGAAAAAACTAAAATCGACGTTTACCGCTCTGAAGGATATTCCAACCGCGCAATAGCTAAACAAACAATTACATCAAGGACCTCGAGGGGTATGGAAAAAATTCTAAAGGAAGGGTTTCATTGTCTTTATCTACGTATGAGAAAAGAAAAGTCATCAGAATTGTTTCTAATTCTGCCTTATCCTTGTCAAAAATAAGAGCTCAAGCTGGAGTGGAAGCAAGCAAGTCATCAGTACGCAGAGTAATTAAGAGCTGTGAGTATCTTAAATACCTGAAATTACAAAAACAGCAGCCACTTAATGCTCCTCATAAGGAAAAGCGGCTTCAATTCGCAAGAGACTACATGGTATGGGATGTGCAGCCAAGAGGTCATGTAAATGACTGGATAACCGTTGTATTTACGGATGAGAAGAAGTTTAATTTGGATGGGCCTGATGGCTACAACTATTATTTCCATGATCTACGCAAAGAAAAGCGATTTTTGAACCAACATCACGGCCGAGAGGGCGGCGTTATGGTGTGGGGTGCTATTACGTACTATGGCACCTTCCATCTTGAATTTCAAAGTGCAAAAATGACTGGTGCAAGCAATAAAACGTTATTGGAATCGGCTTTTCCGAAGTTCAGTGAACTATTTGGTCCCATATCTTGGATATTGCAACAGGATAATGCCCCTATACCAGACTGGCCACCCTATTCGCCAGATCTAGACATTATCGAAAATGTCTGGGATTGGTTATCTCGTAAGGTTTACGAAGGAGGTAGACAATTTGATGAATTCAGGCCATTAAGGATGCTTGGAACACGGTTGCCACAGGGCTAATTTTTTAGTTACCAGAATTTTTCAAAAAGTTACCAACATTTAGAACATTAAATGTTATTTAAAATAATTAATTATAGATAATCATATTACATACATACATCAATATAAAGATTAAAAAGAAAAAAAAACAAAATATAAAATAAACTATCGCTTTCTTTGCATTTTATTATGCAAACTTAATTTTCCTGTTGTGCCGCCGCCTTCGATAATTTTGTCTCAGTGCGAAGTTTGTCTAAGCACGGAGTTGCCAACTAAAATGTGAATTTAATCTCAAATTGGTTCGTGTAAACGGCAGAATAGAGAACAAGATTATCGCTAACCTGACCGCGATAAACGGTGGTGTAAATTTACTATAACGCTTTTGTAATCAACCACGAATCAAACTCCGCGCGGAAGTAAATAGGGAAATAAATTCAGAACAAAACCGGTCGAAGGCAAGACAATTTATGCCTTAATCATAAATAACATTTCAATTGAAATATTTTTCCCGTTTTAGTTAGATTTTTCCACTTTACTTTTTCTGGAGAACGTGAACTTGTCTCCATTGGGAAGTTTACTGATTGCAAGAAGTGAATTTATTTGTTTTTTGGATTTTGTTTTATGACTCTAAATGTTAAATTCAACACAAGTACATATGACCAAACAAAGTAAACAAAAAAAGTACAATAACAAAATACACTGAATTTGACAGCTACTCATAAGAAAGCAAAAATCAGCTGTTCTAATGCGTTAACCTCTACTAGATCAGGATTGCCCATAACCATTCAATTCTACCAAACAATGTTGCCACTGCTTCATGTTTTCTTCTGTTTGTAAGTAATATTTTCGATAATATTTGGACAAATTTTCTAATAGAAGTTTTAAATCAAATGTTTTTTCTTATACTAATTATTTCTTTTTAAAATGTTACCATGTTACCAAGCCGTTTAAATGTTACCAATTTTGGTGGGATATTACCGTGGCAACCGTGGCTTGGAATCAAATTTCATTGGATTACATAAATTCTCTTTATCTCTCAATGAAAACCCGTATATTTGAAGTTATTTAAAAACATAGGGGGTTGTACCCATTACTAATAGTTCTTAAATAAAGTAAAATAAACTAAAAAAAACCAAGAAAAACGGGTTTTCATTAAAATTAGTTAAAGTGCCTTAATTCAAGTGAACAATATGTGTAAATTGCAAGTGAACCGGAGTGTACATCTCACTAATAAATCACTTTTTATTCTCATTCCCGTAATGCCGTTTAATATCGTTCCTCAATAATCAGTTTCGTTCGCTAAAATGGTCTCTTCATCGGGAGGCAACAATTATGAGATCTTAGATCCTGGACACGGCAAAAAACCGTATCGAAAAGGTTAAAAAGCCAAGACTACGCCATACGATCTTGGTAATTCTCTACAATTCCCCTCATCGATTGTTGGATCTAAAAGAACCAACGAACCTTGTCCAAAGTTTATCATATTGAAGAGTAAAATAGAGGAAACCCCCATAAAATCGTTCAACATATTTTTGTTATCTAAACCACTAGAATATTACCTTCACCAGATATGGTGAAATATTACAAAAGTTGAAATTCAAGAAAAACTGATTTCATATCAGGATGATAAAGTACACAGTGCAACACGAAAAAAATAACCATATACGGACACCACTACGTGATAAAAGACTAAAAAAAAAGACCCGTGTCTCCCAATTTTTCCCAAAGTCATGCACTTTTTTTTATGGGCCGCCAAAGATTTGGGGGCCTCGGTATCATTTTCGTAAAAATGTGATCATTTTCTCAGGCTCATATCTTGCAAACCGTTCAGAATTTCGATTTACTCTCTGAGGCAAAGTTGTAGCATAGGTAGCAAACCGTTCAAAATTCAAGGAAACAATCAACTACAAAAATTTACCTAAGATCTCAATAAACAAATTTCTAGAACATATAAACTTCCTGGGAATTATTCTTAACACCGTTTTTTAATTTCATTTTATTTTTATTTTATTTACTTCAACATTGAGATACTATGCTATCTATTACAAAAATATTAAAAAAAAGTATTCGTATTATGTTTATAATGTTGATGGCCCTGGACTTGCAAATCGCGCTCTCTTAAGTTGTGGATCCAAATCGTCGTCCGAATCTGACTCTGATTCAGCAATTGTGGTGTCCACAGGCACGTTGCTTCCAGACTGCCCTCCATCATCAGCTCTTTCTTCTTCAAATACTTCATTAACATCATACAGGGTGATCTTGTGACTCCACCAACATACCTCTGCAAGCAATGCGTCGAGGTTTTTGCCTTTGTACCGTTTTTCCATGGGCATTGTGGTTTGGTGAAACCGTTCTCCTTGCTCATCCGATTCGGTAGGGAGTTGTTTGATAAAATCGTCAAAATGAAAATGAAGAAAATGCAGCTTTAATGTCATCGATAGCAACTGGTTGCATCATGATCACCTGGGCGATTAATCCAGTTTACCGGCTTACAATACTTCATAGTACCTCTGCCTCCACTCAACCATGCCATGAGATTGTTATAACATTGGCGACACACTGTATTAGGTGTGTAATTTTCACCGGTCAAGTCCACTTCGTCGAAAAACAATGTATATGCTCTTTTGAATTCACTAGTTAAAAGATTATTTTCCTTCTGAAATCTTGTAGATGTTTTTTTTCTGGTTTGATGACCGCAAACGTAGCAAAATAAATCAATATTTTCACACTGCATATTGAAATTGTCAGTTGCCAATGTTGTGTGCGAATTATACTGTAGCACTTTCACTTTTTTTACTTTCACTTTCAGTTTATAACTTTCACCGCTGAGCTCTCGTTGACGTCGCGCTGTGTAATGCCTCGATGTGAGCGTCGTGTCGCTTTTATATTGTGTGCTGCGTCCCTTGTTGCGTGTGCTGAGCTTACTGCATTGCCTGTGCTGCTGCTGTCGGTGCATGATCGCGTGATACCTAAGCGCTACCTAAACGGTGTTAACCCTTGGACAAACACATGGCTCTGGCCAGGCATATTTCATTTTTTGCTACCTATGGACCTGAACAGGAGAAAAAGGTAAAAAAAATTAAATTAAAAAATTTTCGGCAAATTTTTCACTTTTGCGTGCTACCTAAACAGTGTTAAGAATCATCTCTAGGATTTTTTGGATTTTGTTTTATGACTCTAAATGTTAAATTCAACACAAGTACATATGACCAAACAAAGTAAACAAAAAAAGTACAATAACAAAATACACTGAATTTGACAGCTACTCATAAGAAAGCAAAAATCAGCTGTTCTAATGCGTTAACCTCTACTAGATCAGCCTTGCCCATAACCATTCAATTCTACCAAACAATGTTGCCACTGCTTCATGTTTTCTTTTGTTTGTAAGTAATATTTTCGATAATATTTGGACAAATTTTCTAATAGAAGTTTTAAATCAAATGTTTTTTCTTATACTAATTATTTCTTTTTAAAATGTTACCATGTTACCAAGCCGTTTAAATGTTACCAATTTTGGTGGGATATTACCGTGGCAACCGTGGCTTGGAATCAAATTTCATTGGATTACATAAATTCTCTTTATCTCTCAATGAAAACCCGTATATTTGAAGTTATTTAAAAACATAGGGGGTTGTACCCATTACTAATAGTTCTTAAATAAAGTAAAATAAACTAAATAAAACCAAGAAAAACGGGTTTTCATTAAAATTAGTTAAAGTGCCTTAATTCAAGTGAACAATATGTGTAAATTGCAAGTGAACCGGAGTGTACATCTCACTAATAAATCACTTTTTATTCTCATTCCCGTAATGCCGTTTAATATCGTTCCTCGATAATCAGTTTCGTTCGCTAAAATGGTCTCTTCATCGGGAGGCAACAATTATGAGATCTTAGATCCTGGACACGGCAAAAAACCGTATCGAAAAGGTTAAAAAGCCAAGACTACGCCATACGATCTTGGTAATTCTCTACAATTCCCCTCATCGATTGTTGGATCTAAAAGAACCAACGAACCTTGTCCAAAGTTTATCATATTGAAGAGTAAAATAGAGGAAACCCCCATAAAATCGTTCAACATATTTTTGTTATCTAAACCACTAGAATATTACCTTCACCAGATATGGTGAAATATTACAAAAGTTGAAATTCAAGAAATTCAAGTTGAATGGAAGAAACTGATTTCATATCAGGATGGTAAAGTACACAGTGCAACACGAAAAAAAATAACCATATACGGACACCACTACGTGATAAAAGACTAAAAAAAAGACCCGTTTCCCAATTTTTCCCAAAGTCATGCACTTTTTTTTTATGGGCCGCCAAAGATTTGGGGCCTCAGTATCATTTTCGTAAAAATGTGATCATTTTCCCAGGCTCATATCTTGCAAACCGTTCAGAATTTCGATTTACTCTCTGAGGCAAAGTTGTAGCATAGGTAGCAAACCGTTCAAAATTCAAGGAAACAATCAACTACAAAAATTTACCTAAGATCTCAATAAACAAATTTCTAGAACATATAAACTTCCTGGGAATTATTCTTAACACCGTTTTTTAATTTCATTTTATTTTTATTTTATTTACTTCAACATTGAGATACTATGCTATCTATTACAAAAATATTAAAAAAAAGTATTCGTATTATGTTTATAATGTTGATGGCCCTGGACTTGCAAATCGCGCTCTCTTAAGTTGTGGATCCAAATCGTCGTCCGAATCTGACTCTGATTCAGCAATTGTGGTGTCCACAGGCACGTTGCTTCCAGACTGCCCTCCATCTTTTATCACGTAGTGGTGTCCGTATATGGTTATTTTGCCATGACTTAAAAAATTACACACAGTGGTATTAAACATGCTTACGGATATACAGGATGGGCCAAAAGTCACCATGTGATTTAAAAATCTAATAACTTTTTCGTTTATATATTTTTTCAGATTCTATAAGTAACACCTGGGAAACAAATAAATGAAAGGAGAGATTTACAACTGAACAAAGAACCAGAATAATAGAATTTTTTTTAAATCAGCGATCAATTATTTGAACGCAAAAAGCATATCGTCAATATTTCAAAGCCAGAAACCGGTAGACCACGTTTAATTCGAACTGCGGAAAATATTGGACGAATATAGCAAAGTGATAACGAAACACCAGAAACATCTACCAGAAGGCGTTTGCTCCGCTAGGAATGTCTCATACGTCACTACGGCGCAAAAAAAAAAGATTTACTGTCATTCCACTACATGTTGCAAGAATTAAAACCCGCAGATCATCGGCAACGTCTACATTTTGCAGTTACAGTTGGCCAGAAATTAAATCAATTTTATTGAAAATCTAATTATGAGTGCTGAAGCTCATTTTAATTTGAATTACTTTGTTAACAAACAGAACTGTAGGTTCTGGGGCTCTGAAAATCCATTCATCAACGCCAAATGCACCCCATTAGGTGTACAGTATGGTGTGTAGGGATGTCAAACGGGATTGTTTTAAAAAGTTCGGGCTTCGGGATTTTAAAAAATTAAATCCCGGGAGGGATTTTTCGGAACGCTTATATTTCATGTTCGAACGCTGTCTTTAGAATTTTTCTATCTCACTCCGTTGCTAAGATACTCAGTGTCATTGATGCTCTATAATCCACTTTCGCCTCTAAACTTAAATGCTGTTTTTCTAGAAACTAAGTTGATGGCCTGTGGAACTTTATAGTATTCAGACGACGATATGTGTGATATATGCGTATATTAAATTTAAGACTAATGGAATTATTTTGTCGGGAAAGCCCGCAACAGAATTAGAGCACCTAAAGTGTCATCTGTTGGCTATAAAAGCTGCTTTTATTGGACTGATAACTTTAGTTGTTTTGTGCTACAAGCTAAATCGTTTTCATATATTGTTTTAGATCGGGATTTTCAATCTAAAATTAACTTGTGCTCTTTTCCTTTCGACTTTTTGAAAAGGTTAACATATTTATCGCACCTTTTCCATAAGTGGTCTAATGTGGGATTTTTCTGTAATGCCATTATTTACTCCTGGTAAACAAATGCCGAAAGATTATAATTCTCCGTCATCTACAATGGTCATTCCACAATGGCCCACGCTGAAAATGGCCCCAGCAACATATTGTAGGAACCATGCACATGTTTCCAAGCATCATGAATTGTAGATCTGCTGCTTCTTTGTTGTTAGTCACGTTTTTAGTTTCAGTAGTTTTCAACAAACAAATGCATATGTGGGTCACAAAACCGTATAGTATAACCTATTAATCATTGTGTCTCTAACATGTAATATTGTGTTTGGACACAAGCATATTATATTTGCGACACGTAATATTTTCATCCAAACAACAAAAAACTACAGATTTTTCAGCGTGCAACAGTAGGTGTTTTTTTTATAACTAAAAAGTCCAATATAGCGAGATGGATGCATAATTGTTGCTTTGGAGCTGTAAGTTTTCAACTTTTCAACTTTTACCATTAACTTTTCCAGACTTTAAATAAAAGGTCTGGAACATAGGTTCTATATTCTCTATATTTATCTGTAATTTCGGCCTTTTTTTTATCAAGTTTTGAGCTGAACACGAACTAAACTCGATTCGGTTGTTTTTGGTAAAAAAAATTTAAGTTTAAAGTTAGTAATTCTTGGTGTATAATATCTCGATTGCTTGTAGGCAAGCGTGTTATATTTGAAATAAACAAAAAGTGAAAAATTTGACTACAAGGTAAGGTTTTATAGGACTGTCCATATAAGGCAAAAGATCGAACTGGTTGGCGAAATATGTTATCTTCGTTTTGTAAGGTCCCTGACCCCTCGGGGTTGTTCGTGACCGGATAAGTAAGTAAGTCCCCAGTTTGGGACAATGGGCTGATCAGTAATACATTTTATTATTTACCAGGTTCTTGAACGTCTGCAGTATAACACATAGGAATATTTTTAAAAGCCACAATGACTTTTTGCGACTTGAGGAGGCCGTTAATTACATAATGGAAAACGATGACGTTGATGCTAACTACGATATGTTAGTCGTGCCTCCAAATCTTGCTGTTGTTAGTGACGAGGACGAAGGAAATGAAGATGATTTGATAGATGAAACTATGCCGAATGATGTGCCGGGAACTATTGAACTTGTTGCAAGGATGAGAGTAATTGCAACTCGGATTGGGATGATAGTAATGATGAGCCACTGTCTAGATATATAAAACACAAAAAAGTCGACCAAAGTTATTTTGGAGTTCCTAAATGGAGATATATTTGTCCAACCTATGTCAGTTGATAACGCAACTGAGGTTCGATTGCTATCGATAATCGACCCATAAGTTTCAACCATCACAAATTACCAACAAACTTCAAAATAGGTTTAGTCCAATGTCGAGTCAAACCTTACACTCCCAACGCCGTACAATGTAAAAATTGTTTTAAATTGGACACACAAAAATTTTGCAAAGCAACGCCATCACTTACGTCGTGCTAACATTAAATGTAAACAAACACATCCAAAAAGAAAATACATGTGAACTTGACAGTTCGAAAGTGTGGGGTCACAACACGGCAATTTTACTTGCGCAATTCTTGAGTTTATTGGAGAGAGGGAAAGAGAATGGAAAGGGGTACAGACTTGCCCGTACTCTTATTTCGTTTTGTTTTCACATTCGCAATTTTTTAAACGAAGTTGGCTGCAGATGAAAATTTGACATTCCTTTTAATTTTTTGTGTCGTTGTTCATAAAATTGTGGGTAATAAAAAAAGTAAGTGTTTTGTTTGATGTTGGTAGTAAAAAAAAAGCTTCTCCTATGCAATCAATTAATGTTGTTATTATTTATCATTTTCTTTCACTTCAAATTTATTCACAAATACACAAAATTCCCCACCGAATACATTTTTTTATAATTGAAATAAAATGGAATGTCAAAAAAGCAAGAATGTGGAAGCTAAAGAAATCAAAAATTGCTCAAGCCAACTTGAAACAACAATTCGAAATCGAAATTGCTGAAGAACGGTTGTGTTTCTTGTTCGAAAAAACCAAAAAATAAATTGTTTAAATACTTGAAACTGCACTAAAAACCATTTGTTTAACCGGCGAAAGAACGCTAAATTGATAAATATATTTGTTTCAAAGTGCACCCTTGATAATAACATCAAAAAGGGGAAATAAACAAACTAAGACAATTCCCTTTGGCTTTGTGCTGCAAGGGAGAAGAAGAAGAAAAAAATAATAAGCAGGAAAACAAAAATAAAACACTTGTATGAGTGAAAGTGCACCGGCAATTAAGCGCCACAAAAGCTCGTATATGACAGCAAAGCCAGATTTGCGCTAATTCCGCGTACCGCGTTCGCCGACAGAAGATCAGTCGAAAACAAAAAACAGTGGAAAAACAGATATGTCAAAGATAACATATTTTCGCGCTCACCCCGCGTGCCGCGCTCTGCACCGTTAGAAGACACATCGAACCAAAACATTGAAAGTGCAGACATGTCAAAAGTAACATCTGTGCATAATAATGGCATCAGTGATCATGTGGGTGATACACTGACAAAAAATTTAAAGTCGTCGGGTGCTATACCAAAAAATTTAAGTATGCAACATATGGAGAAAACGTTTTCTCCATCTATTGCTGGCGGTAAAGAGAAGTCACCAAGTGTTGACAATATAGTGGAAAACCCCTCGAGGGAAACACCTGTCGTCGTTAGCGTCACTAACTCAAAAGTGGCCGAATCTAGGACCGTTCAAACCGGTATGGACCGATACATACTGGTGAAACGGAAGTCAAGTCCATTAAAGGGTAACACGAGTAAAATTAGTAGAGCGGAGAGCACTTCTAGGCCAGTGGACCTCTTATCAAAAAATCGTTTCGCGCCACTAACAGGGACGACGAATCTCGCGATTCAAGCTTGCCTACGGCAACACGCGCTAAACCGCCTCCAATTTACTTACGTGAGCGCAGTTCTAATGACTTGGTTACGAATATAACCAAAGTCATTGGAACTAACACTTTTCACATCGTTCCTCTCCGAAAGGACGAAACAAAGGTTCAGACCAACGACGAGAAAAGCTTTCATCAAGTAACTAATTATTTCAACAATGCAAAAAAAAATTATTACACATACCAGTTGAAAAGCAGCAAGGGCTTATGTGTAGTAGTTAAGGGCATCGAGTCTGATGTGGAATCGAAAGAGGTTAAGTCGGCATTAGAGGAAAAAGGGTTCAGTGTACGCTTGGTGATTAATATTTTTAACAGGGACAAGATCCCCCAACCTATGTTTAAGGTAGAACTAGAGCCAGACGCAAGAAAATTGAAACGCAATGAGGTTCATCCAATTTATGCGTTGAAATATTTGCTGCACCGTCGAATCTCTGTGGAAGAGCCACACAAGCGTTCGGGCCCTATACAAAGCCCCAGAGTTAGAAATTAGATCAGTTTATATTCCACAACGGGATAATGAAATGAGGACAACTTCTGATACCATGACATACGCTAATGTTCTCAAACAGACCTCTCATATGTCTGCTGTGCAGCCAGCAAGTGGCATAGAGAATATGATAAGACAACTTATGCAAAGTATGAACATGTTCATGTCGACAATGCAGTCAATGATGCAAGACTTTATGAGAAGTCAAAATCAATTAATTCAAGTCATTATTAGTAAAAAAAAAAATAGATTACTTCCTAAAAATTTGTACATGGAACGCAAACGGTGTTAGTAAACACAGACTTGAATTGGCTAATTATCTAGCTGATGAAAACATATACATAATGCTCTTATCTGAGACGCATCTAACAGATAAATATAATTTTAATTTACCTAATTACACATTTTATGGCACGAACCACCCCGATGGCAAGGCACATGGAGGTACAGGTGTCCTTATACGCAAGAGAATATTTGCAAGCAACTACCGTTCGCGTCACAATTTCTCACGAGACAATTACAATATCGGCAATTTATTGCCCCCCAAGATTTTCGATATCGAGTGATACGTTTACGAGCTTTTTTCAAAGACTGGGGCACACATTTGTAGCCGCCGGAGATTATAACGCCAAACATACTCACTGGGGCTCCCGTCTTGTAAACCCAAAAGGCAGACAATTGTACAACTGCATCATGTCTCGATAACATGGGATCGATTACCGATCTCCCTGTCAGCCAACGTACTGGCCTCATGATCGTAACAACCAGCCTGATCTAATTGACATCGCCATAATTAGGGGAATTTCAAAGACTAACGCGTCGGCAACAACGTCCACCGGACTGTCTTCAGATCATTCCCCTGTTATATTCTCAATTAACGCGGTTTACGAGATAGAATACCCTGTGATGCTAACATCTAAGAAAACGAACTGGCTGAAATACAGAAAATACGTAAGCAGTCATGTCCCAATTTTGAACAATGAGACAATGAGCTTGATATTGAAAATAACATCACCAATTTTAACTGTTTGCTCGAGGGTGCAGCCCTTCACGCAACCCCACTTCAGGGCGATAAACAAGAGCACACACACACATACACGAATGCAGACATAGAATATTTGGTAAATCAGAAACGAAGGGCCAGGCGAGACTTTCAAGGCATATAGATCCCCTACTACAAGTCTTCGACTCAAACTTGCCACAAGAAGACTACGAGTAGCCTTGAAAAACGACGATGATCTTCAACATGGAAAATATGTTGTGGGATTGACTCCCACGATATCCCAAATTTTTCTTTGTTTAAGACAATAAGAAATCTTAAAACGCCAGTTGGGACAAAGTTTCCTTTACGTGACATAAATGGTGACTGGGTTACAACAGGTGACGGAAAAGCTAAACTTTTTGCAGAGCACTTGAGTGAAGTTTTCCGTCCCAATCCATGTACTAACAGTTTTAGTCTATCGAATGTAGCGTGCAACACGGAGACATCTATAGTCCCATTTGATATAACGGTCAGGCAGGTTGTCAATATTATGAAGCAAACAGCAAATCCTAGAAAAGCTCCTGGTTATGATCTAATAACACAGAGGATGATATCAGAACTTCCGCTAATAGCTAGCGAGTTCCTCGTAGGTTTGTTCAATAATATAATAAAATGTAGCTACTTCCCTAATGCGTGGAAAATGTCTCTAGTGAAAATGATATTAAAGCCAGGAAAGGACAAAACATTAACTTCATCATATAGACCGATAAGCTTGTTACCATGCCTATCAAAACTCTTCAAGAGAGCATTTCTTTCAAAACTTAAAAGCCTCACTTCGCTTCATAATATCATCCCTGATCACCAATTTGGCTTTAGGGAGGGCCATAGTACTCTACAACAAGTAAATCGTTTGACCAATGAGATTAGAAAAGCTTATGAAAAAAGAGAATATTGTTGTGCTGTATTCTTAGATATTGCTCAGGCATTTGACAAGGTTTGGCATGAGGGTCTATTACATAAAATTAAAAAATATCTGCCAGTTAATACACATTCCCTCTTCGAAAGTTACTTGGAAAATAGATATTTTAGAGTCAAGCAGGGAGAGATAATTACGGATAAATACAAAATATATGCCGGGGTCTCGCAGGGAAGTGTTCTCGGCCCTTTTCTTTTTCTTATATTTACAGCTGACCTCCCCACGAGAAGAGAACTGCTTACGTCTACCTTTGCAGACGATGCGGCAATACTGAGCTCTCATAGAAACTCATGTAAAGCCGCCGAAAATCTTAGCTTATATCTCCAAACAATCGAATCTTGGATTGCTAACTGGAGGATAAAAGTAAACGAGACGAAGAGCAAACAAATTACGTTCACATTAAATGCCAGAACTTGCCCACAAATACAACTCAACAGTGTACCAATTCCCTTATGTGATGATATTACTTATCTGGGTATACATCTAGATCGTAGACTGACCTGGAAAAGGCATATAGAAGCCAAGAAGACACAAATAAAGCTGAAGACACATCAACTGCATTGACTACTTAACTCAAACTCAAGGCTGAGATTAGAATATAAGGTCCAGATTTACAACACTGTGATTAAGCCTATTTGGTCATATGGGTCCCAGATATGGGGAAACGCTAGCGCGAGTAACATCGAAGTAATGCAAAGAGTGCAGTCTAAAATTCTAAAATACTACGGTTAATTACTGGTGCCCCTTGGTATGTTAGAAATGAGAACCTACACAAAGATTTAAAGATACCTGCTGTAAGAGACGAACTCCAGCGCATCAAACAAAGTCATAATCAAAAACTTTAACAGCACACAAACCCTCTGGCAAGAAACTTGACAATAACAACAACTTCATCCCGACTACGAAGAAGAGATTTCCCATCAGTTTTATAAATCAACCAAACCCTGACCAAACCAGGCCCGCTTAAACAACAATTTAATAAAATAAAACATAAACAACAAATGTACATACATATAAAGCAGTGGTCAGCACGTAGAGGAAATTTATTTCCCGCTCTGGAAATGGATGGTAAAAGCTTTTTTATGATTCCAAATGCGTTTGGTAGAAAAAGAAATACAATTTTTAGAAAATAAAATCATGGTTTTGTAAAATGGAGGATGAAATACAGAAAAATTTCATTTCACACAGCAAACCATGAAAACCTTGTTCAGATGCAAAAGTTATTAAAAATATTTGCACAGATGTTTTTAAGGAAATGAATTATGCAACTGATGTCAGTGAATCCATTCCCTTGTCCCCTAGAACTGTAAGGTGCATGCATCAGCTCATTAGCAAAATTTGGTTAGATGAATGCATGCCCGGCGACATTCGCATTCAATCCAAAAGATCATCGGCAAATAGCCAACGCAATAAAGGTGAGCATTTCTACAAAATTGGCTGGATAAACTACCGAAGATGGAATCGCACTACTGCAGAAAGCGAACTAAAAAGCTATATTTCGAGGCTAACTTTACTTCCTATAATGAAATTTATAATATTTACGTGGATGAATGCACATCTAACAAAGAAAAAGAAAAAAGAGTTTTTGTAGAGATTATAAAAGAATCAAATTTCTCAATTTTCAAGCCTAAAAATGACGACTGTGATAATAGTCGTAGGCAAAAACATATCGGAGAAAGTAGGCAAAAAATATATCGGAGAAATACTACGAAAAACACAGAGGAGAAATTACGAGAAGAAAAAAGAAATGATGTGCATGGATGCTTTTTACTTTTACTTTTATTGACTATATTACAACCTCATGAGGTCAGACGTCTTACACATATTAATTAAACAAACAAATTAAACAAATTTCAAGATATTCTTCCAACTGGCTCTATCCTTCGCCTTTTCTCGCCAGTTGGTAACACCAAGGATACGGAGGGATTCTTCTGCCTGGTCTTTCCAGCGGAGTCTTCATCCATTCTTCATCCATTCTGATAACATGGCCTAGCCAACGCAATTGGCACACTTTGATTCGTCTAGCTATGTCCACGTCAGAATAGAGATTATATAGCTCTGCGTTCCAGCTACGTCGGTACTCGCCGTTTTCCCTAACAGGACCATATATTCTACGGAGAATTTTTCTCTCGAAAACTCCCAGGTGTTTTTCATCCGCTTGCGATATGTCCCAAGTTTCGGAGCCATATGTCAAGACAGGTAAAATGAGTCTGATATAGCTGGACTTTTGTCCGTCGAGAGAGGGCTTTGTTCCTAAACTGCTCGCTGAGCCCAAAATAATATCTATTTGCAAGCACAATTCTCCTATCTATCTCCAGGCTGACGTTGTTGTCCTTGTTCACGGCGGATCCAAGGTAGACAAATTCATCTACCACTTCAAAATTAAATCGGTTGTCAACGTTCAAGTGCGGAGCAAGTCGAGAGGTTTCTCTAGTCGTTGACACCATCAATTTTGTCTTGCCCTCATTAACAGCAAGACCCACCTTCGCTGATTCCTTTTCGATTCATGAAAATACTGCAGTAACCTCTCGCAAATTTCGCCCAATGATGTCTATGTCGTCAGCATACGCCAGCAACATATGGCTTTTCGTGTTGATGGTCTTGTTCGTATTTACTGCAGCCTTTCTCATTATTATCTCCATTAAGATGTTGAAGAGATTGCACGAAAGTGTGTCGCCTTGTCTAAGTCCTCGCTTGGTACAGAATGGTTCAGTAAGGTCTTTCCCCACTTTCACTGCTGATTTGGTGTTGGTCAGCGTCATTCTACAGAGGCGGATCAGTTTTGCCGGAATACCAAGTTCAGACATCTATACTCTATACTATCTTCCACTATCATTACCTCCTGATCTTCAGTGGAAGAATCTGAGTGGAGTTGTGCTGAAAAGTGGTCTCTCCACATTTTGAGCACACACTGCTTCTCAGTCACCAGATTCCCATTCTCGTCCTTGCAGGAGGGCAGCCCATTATTAGGCCCGTTGGTCGATCTTCTTACCCTCTGGAAAAACTTACGGGATTCACCATTCATCCTGCACATTTCGGTTCTTTCACTCTCTCTCTGCTCCCACTGCCATTTTTTTCGCCTAAATAGTTGGTTTCCCTCCCTTCTCAGCCTCTTGTATCGCTCACTCGCAGCACGCGGTGTAACTGACTGTTTCGTTGCCATACGTGCAGCGTCTTTTTCATCAGTTTGCAATGCGACATTCTTCGTCGTACCATGGCTTATCCTTCTGCGGTTTTTGATAGCCAAGTTCAGTTTTTGCAGCGGTTTCCAAAGAATGGGAGATGTGCTTCCTCTGCGCATCTGGGTCTTCGGGAGGGGGGGTATTCTGCTCCAGCAGGAGATAGAGTTTCTGTCGATAGGACATTGATATCTCCGGTATTTGTAGCTTGTCAATATCCAGCTTTTCCTGTGTTCGGCTCCGTACGTTTTTCGCTCTGCTCAATCTCGTGCGAACTTTCGCAGCCACCAGGTAATGATCCGAGTCGATATTGGCACCTCGAATCACATGTACATCCATTACACTAGAAGAGTGCCTGCCATCTATTACCAAGTGATCAATCTGGTTCTTCGTCCGTTGATCAGGAGACACTTTCCTTTCCTAATTTTACATTAAAATCGCCTAGAATAATCTTAATGTCGTGGTCAGGGCAGCGTTCATATACTTCCTCCAGGCGCTCATAAAATGTTTCTTTGACCTCATCATCTTTATCCTCTGTCGGTGCGCGCACACAAATTAACGAGATGTTGAAATATTTCGCTTTGATGCGAATTGTCACTCACTGGGTTGAACCTTGAAACTAGGTGTCGCAGTCTCTTGCTTACTATAAATCCGCACTCAAATTCGTGCTTACGCTCATGGCAGCTGTAGTAAATATCGAAGTTTTTCTTTCTGGTGCAACCATATTCTGTCCATCGCATTTCCTGGATCGCTGTGATGTCAGCTATATATTTTCCG
This sequence comes from Phaonia tiefii, assembly GCA_963931995.1. Classification (NCBI taxonomy): domain Eukaryota; kingdom Metazoa; phylum Arthropoda; class Insecta; order Diptera; family Muscidae; genus Phaonia; species Phaonia tiefii. The sequence goes on along the minus strand of OZ008367.1, from coordinate 229,034,163 downwards.
AGGACATCCGCCAGTTGGAAAGTGGCACCAGTCCTGTATAACGTTCGAACATTCCAGGTACATATCCTTAAATCATGGTCCTTATAACGTTTGCGAGGGTCGTCAACAGTTGGGGGGTTTCTTTGTTCATTATATTTTCTGTGTATTTTCATTGCCGATATAACGGTGGCGGGAGGAAACCCAGCCCACCGTGGTTTGCATTTTACCTACTGCCAAGATGATTATGTTTCAGTCGCCCATTATGGATCAGACGCTGACCAGAATGCAGTGTGTCGAAACTGGATTTTGGTTTCTTCAATTTTGATCCGCCGTTGGCCAGGGGTGTTGGCTCATCCGCCTTCAAAGGAGAGAAGAATATGTCCACTACTTCGAAGAGCTTCAGTGACAGGGTCACCTAATAATCCTGAGACGTATCAGTGATCGCATTACCACCCAGGTTGCTCATTCGTTTCGCCTTCTCACTTTAGCTACCTAACGGAGGTTTCCGATAAGCCATTGCCCAGGACATACTGCGTGGAAGTAGTGAGCTGCTTGGACTGCCCAATGAAGGAATCATTTCTGGCCACTCCCAAGTGAATGGCTATCAGAAAATTTCCACCTCCAAGGACAGTCCCATGTCCATGGATGCACAAGCTGTCAAATTACTGAACTCGGCATATTACAAAATGAAATTACAGATTCATAACTCATAACCTAATCATCCACGATTCTGATAACTATGTTTGGAATGAGAGTGATGGCAAACTTGTCGCCTCAGTTTTTATTATATAACATTTTAAACAGTTTCACGATCATCATCCAGATATATACTACATTATTACTATTCAGATGATTGCTTCTACCAAAATCGAAATGTTACATTGACAAATGCTTTGCTCTCATTTTTCGAGGAAACAAATGTGACAATTGAGCAAAAGTATTTGGTAAGCGAACATACTCAAATGGAGTGTGACGTAACACATTCGCTTATCGAGAGAAAATTAACTAAAAAAAACAAATATACCGGCCCGAAAATCTCCTGCACCCTTGCAAGCATACCAATTACACTATGATTATTTTCAAGACAGGGAAAATACTCCGAAAAATTACACCTCAATTAGGCCAGGTAAAAATTAGTTTAACGAAATATTCTAATCCCTGGCTTAAATTTCAGGAAGAAACCCAATTGTTTCTCCTACAACATGATCCGAACATTAGCATACGCCAGTACAGGATATATATATTACAAAATAGATATATGTGAGCACTACGAGGTTCTACCACAAATAACAAACACGGCTATAGAATTTATAAAAACTTTCAGCTTTACAGCAGAAAGTTAGATTTGTCTAAAAAGAAGTGAAATCACTTGCAAGACCTTAACAACTTGTTGCCTAAAGACTATTTTTTTTTATAATTTACCCTACAAAGCATAAAAGTAACATTTTATTCCTTCCTCAAGCATGAGCTATTTTTATTAGAAAAAATATAACACATTTTTTTGCGCTTTATGCAAACATAAAAAGCCCTAAGTCATTTAAAATCTATAAAATTGAAATAAATACAAAGACGTTTATACCCTGAATTTCCATTATTTTTTAATAAACAGTACATTTAAAAAATTTTTAAACGTATAATTCTTTCAGTTTTATTAAGTTTTTTCTTCATCCTGTCAAATATGGGTTTCCTGAGTTCTATATTAAGGTAACGATATATGGCTATGGTTATTATTATGGTCGTCGGCGGTATAGTGGGTAGCGTGTGCGCCTCTTACTCAATAGATCCTGGTTTTGAATCCCGCCCAGACCGCCTCCATATCTTTCGACTATGGTCACCGCGCTTAGTGCCGGCGATACTATCGAGTATAATTAGCCATGAACAAGCTCATCAATCCCGTTCGGAACCGGTTTATATTGTAGGTCCCAATCAGTGAGTCTTAAAATAGAAAGCGCACTGCTCACTGAAGTGTGATCTTTTATACGTATACATAATTCAAAATGATACAATTAAACTAAACTTATTTTCTCTCATATCAGTCAGATCTAAGGTCTCGTCCACACTGCATTCAAAATTGATAGGTATGAGAAGAGCAATGAGCTGATATCAAACTGTTTTTCCAGAAGCGAGCACTGCAAACCGAACTATGTATATATATTTAATATTTCAGACAAACTGCAAGCTAATACAAAAATTTGCTTGCCAATTAGGAACTACGCCGATCTATGAATTTTAATACTAAATTAAATATTATGGACATTATATAAAAAAAATATCTAAATAAATAAATAAATACACTTTTTGAACTCTTCTGACTCCTTTACTGCATTTAATAGAAATGACTTTATATTGTGACTGAAATAATAAATGTCACTGACTGATTTTTATTAATATCTTTTAAAAATAAAAGTAATCACTGACTTTTATCGATGATTTTTATAAATAAAAGTCATCAATAACTGTTATCGACAAAATAAAATAAAAATCAAAAATGACTATTAATTCGGATTTATAGAATTTAAATAAAAAATGATTAAATAATCTATACTTTCCGAGCTTGAGGTCAGATTTTCTTTATTCGTATTTATTCTTCTCGATATGTCGCTACTCCGTTTGTGTAGCATCATCAGGAGATATAAAAAATTAATAAATATCAAAACCAAATAACAATAATGAAAAAACCACCAATGTGTCCAAATAGGGAAGTTTTGAATTTGACTCTTTTTCCATTGTAACTTTGATACTGGAATTGAAATTGTTAAAAACTTCCAAAATTTTATTTATTTCTCACTCTGAAACGACACAAAATAAATCATCTACATATTTTGTTAAAAAAATATATATGGCCAATTTTTTTCTCTTTAACGTTACAGTCGCACGCATTCTTGCTCATATACCGAAAAGTTTCAGTTAAACCAATTTTTTTTAATGGACAATAAAGCATGCCATAAGGTTACAGTTAATGTAAACAAACTTTATTTTTATTTTTATTGTTCCGAAGATATAACCAATTTTATGTGGTCTTTAACGTTACATTTTTTGGAAGTGAGTTTCGAGGTACCTCTAAATTTTCAAAAAAAAAATTAGCGAAATAGGCCATGGGAAAACCTAAAGTTAAGCACTATTCCGAAGATGAAGGATCAGCTAAAGGACTACATTCATAAGAGTACAAAAGAATATTTAACTTCCACTTCAACGTGCATAAATGTCCGGTCGAACAAATATGTTTGTTTATTTTTCACTGCTTGCCAAAATATAACTTATAGTGCTAATAAAAACATATTATTCGAGTATTTCAGTATATTTTTTTTTAAGTTGTTTTTTATGTGTGTTAATATGAACGAGAAAAGAAAATTAAACATATAATTCATTGGACGTATCAAAAGAAATTGTTTTTCCATTTTTCACTTGAATTTGATGTACTAAAGCAATGTCTTGGACATTCAAAGCCGATGCAAATATACTCAAAGAGTACAACGAATCGTTGATTTGTTGGAACTGTGTTTCGGTCACCTCTTCAACTGCAATTTTGATTGGGTGCGATCTAAAGTACTAACAAAATCAGCAGCACAGTGAACGATTGATTCTCGAGCTCTGGCATGTTTTCGTACAATCGTTATTGTTGTCGAAACAATCCCATCAACGCAGCCCTTGCCATGTGAAGTTGCAAATAGTTCCAGTATATCTTCAAACTGAATTCAGTCTCTAGTAGAAGAATCATTGCAGCGATATATTTGTTTTTGAATTGTGACGAAATCGGTCCAGATTTTCAAAATCTTCAACGATTTTGGCAATTTCTTGAGCAACTTCCGATGTATGGAATAATTGTTTTTTTGGTGTGTACTAAGCTGTCAGAATCAAATACTTTTGGTTGAAACAATTCATTGAAACATAAAGCGGTGGTGAACAATGACAATTGGAGTTGATTCCAATGTGCGGATTGAACTTCGTCCTGAGCTTCACATACAAAGTTTTCGCAAAATCCACTTGTAACGTTCCTCCATGACCATATTGACTGTTCGATGCCCTTGGAATATCCAACAATAAAATATATTACATTGTGCTGTTTTGATATAGCTATGTCGCAAAAAATTGTAGTGACAATGAAGTAACATATACTAACAAATCTGCCAATTTCGTGGAATTCTCTTGTTTTTCGATTCGCTTGGTTAACAACTTCTTTTTCCACACTTTGCAACTGACGGCAGAATTAAGGGGACTGTCGCCAATTGCATCTTTGAGTTGAGCGATTGATATTCCTTCACAGGTAAGACAATTTCCAAACCAATAGTCTTTGTTGCATTTCCACACAAACATTTTTTAACGTAACTGTTCCTATACGTTGACAAATGTGGAACAATTTTATGCAATGCATTTACAGCTTCAATGAAATTTGCGTCTGGCAAATCTTTGATCAAGTTAAAATTTTTTGGGCGATTCATATCGATGAATGAAACACTGAACAGTTCTACAAGCGAAAAAAAATGCATTCATTATTTCATTTCGGTTATTTTCATAGATGCTGTAATTTTTCTTTTTTAATCGTCATATTTTTTATTCTTCTTTAACTTGTCGGTGTAGTTTTTGTTTATTTGTGTCCGACTCAGCGGTTTCTGGAAACAAAAAATTATGTTTTTATGTCGAGTCACAATGTAAAATTTTTTCAGTGACATTTGTCTTTAACGTTACACAAGTTAGATTGTCAATACAGCGAAAAATTACAAAATTTTCAAAAAAATTACTATGAATTTAGAAACTTGGCCAAAAGTTCTCGAAATCAGTGGATAGTCTTAATATTTTCATCCTTAGATTTTTCAGAAAAAACTTTGTAAAATAAAGTCTTTAACGTTACATGAAATTTGGGGTACGTTTCAAAGCCATAAAAATCAACAAAAAAAAAAACTATAATTGTACTCTTAATGGATTTATTTTATAAGCTAGTCTTTCCCTATTACACAAAGCAAATTCCACGGTAAAAAATTAAATAGTATACAGGGTGATTCAGGAAGTTCCGGACAAATTTCTCCAGCGTATTCCTTGGCTCATTTCATGAATTTTCAGAATCAATAAAAAAAGTAGAAAAAAGTCAAATCGCAGAGATACAGAGCTTTCGGAAAAAAAATATGGGGAACAAAAATTCACATAACCTCAATTTGCTCAGCCAGATGGCAGGTAGCTTATGTTTTTTCTGTTGAAAGATAGCCATACCGCTTACCTTTCCAAAATTACCTAAACGAAGCCCAGAGGTCTTACCGTTCCAAAGATATGACAATTTTACTGAAATGCAAAAATTTTTGTTTTTGGAAGCGAAATAACAACACATTTATTTGTTTTTGTAAATTCTGAAAGGCCTCTTCAAGACCTTTCCAACAAGCCCAAAAAATTGATTCTACTACCCTCCGACCGCCAATCCGAAAATTTTGAACCCGCTGCCATTTCGCACCCTTGCATTTTCGGACATGGTCCTAGCGGACTTTTCTTCATGAAATGAGCCAAGGAATACGCTGGAGAAATTTGTCCGGAACTTCCTGAATCACCCTGTATAGTATATTCTTACCATTTTGTTCGGATTTTATTATTTTTTTTTACCATTTTTTCAAATTCTTCCGATGCCCGACATAAGTGAACTGAAAGTGCGAAGTGGAAGCAAATGACAATAGCGTTTTCCTATGCTTAGGGTTGTATTTTACCGGAACCTTAGTCGGTACCTTGTGAAACACAAAGAATTTTTTCTTTCCATTTGATGTTACGTGACATTTGTACGAAAAAATATTTAAAATAAATATGAAAAAGTTATATTTTTAAAAAGCTTTTTTATATTTGCCTAGTAATTAAGTAACACTTTATTTATTAAAGAAATTGAGAACAATCGACACGGAGGATTCAAAAATAGAAGCAAAAATATGTGCTGGTGTGACGTTACAAAAAACAGAAGTGGGTGTTTGACTTGGATTACAAAATTGTTTCCGTAACTTCAAAAAAATTTAAAAAAAGGAGGGAAAACTTTTTTCGAACATTTTTATATTGTTATATTTTTTCATTATTGTTATTTGGTTTTGATATTTATTAATTGTTTATATCTAGCGAGTAGCGAAATATCGAGAAGAATAAATACGAATAAAGCAAATCTGACCTCGAGGTCGGAAAATATAGATTATTTATTGGTAACAAAAAGGTCGAACAACGAAATACAAATATAAAAATTACATGAGGTGTCAGGGGATACCCGGGTGGAACGAAGTTCCTTTCGCTATATATTATGTACTAGTTAGTAAGTTCCAGTTGGTCGGTGGTGCACTGGTTAGTGTGCGCGTCTCTTGTGCATGAGATCCGGGTTCGAACCCTGCTCTGACCACCTTAAAATTTCTTTCGGCGGCGGTCACCTCGCATAGTGACGGCGACACCATCGAGTATATATATAGTCATGAAAAAGCTTCTCAAAATACCGTTCGGAATCGGTGTAAAACTGTAGGTCCCAATCAGTGAGTGAAAACTGAAAAGCGCACAGCTCAGTGGTTGTGAGAAGCTCTCCTTTTTGTAAGAATATGTATATTTTCCCGAAAAGGCAATTTTTTAAAGAGAGGTACTACTTTTATTAAAAGCTAATATTTTTTTAAGAAAAGGTACTATTTTTAAGATGAAGTACTTTTTGTAAGAAAATGCCATGAGTATGAGTTTTTTTTTACAAAGAAGTACTTTTTTAAGAACAGGTACTTTTTAAAGAAGTGGTACTGTTTTTAGGAAAAGGTTATTTTTTTAAGAAAATGTCCTTATTTTCAGAAAGGCTACTTATCTCAAGAAAAGAAAAGGACAGGTATTATTATAGTTTTAAGAAAATTTACGTTTAAGAAAAGGAATTTTTGTAAGAAAAGGTTTTTAAAGAGAATGTACTTTTTTGAAGAAATGGTTTTTAGTAGTTTTAAGAAAAGTTTAGTAGTAGTTAGTTTTTTAAGAAAATTCTATTTATTTATTTAATAAAATTTACTTTTTTAAGAAAAGGTACTTATTTTAAAAATATAACTTTTTTAATTTGATTTTTTTAAACAAAGGTACTTCTTTAAGATAAGGTATTTTTTAAGAAAAGGTACTTTGTATTTTTTTTTGTAGAAAATTTACTTTTTTTAAGAAAAGGACTTATTTAAGAAAATATTTTTTTAAAACATCTTTCACTTTGGCTTTTCTAAATTTACTTTTTATAGGGTTCAAAACTACAATATATACTAAACTAGCTGGACCCGCAATCTTCGTTTTCCTTTCAAAGTTTTTGTAATGCCAAAGGATGGACTAAATTAGTTTGCAAATGAATAGATCTGCCACGTTTAATTGGCAAATAAACCTGTAGTTGACTGGAATATTATGAAGATGAATTTAAAATAACTACAAGGTGGCTCAAAAGTAAACTTCCGATGTTTTTTGGCTGTAATTTAAAAACTTTGTAAACTTTGATTCTTCTTGTGGATTATTTTTACTTGGTCTTTTAATTTTTTTTACATCAAGTCGAGAATATGATGTCATGTAAATGGCCGCCGCCACAGTTGATTGTCATTTGAGCCCTTTTTATGGCATTTTCCATCACTTTGGCCAAAACTTCCGGCGATAGGTCCTCACATTCTTGACGGATATTGTCTTTAAAAGCTGCAAGAGTCTGAGGCTTGTTGACATAAACCCGCGACTTCAAAAAGCCCCCACAAAAAGAAGTCTGGAGCGGTCAAATCAGGCGATCTTGCTGGCCAGTGCAAATCGCCAAAACGGGAGATTAGGCGCCCGGGAAATGCATCCTTCAGCATATCGGTTGTGGCACGTGAAGTGTGTGCCGTTGCACCGTCCTGTTGGAACCACATGTTTTCCAATCCCAATTCATCAAGTTGCGGCAAAAAGAACTCGTTGATCATTGCTCTGTAGCGTGGCACGTCGTCTGCCACGCTTGGCAGCATCTCGTGTTGTGCCAGTCTCTTCGCGGCGAGCGGCTAAACGTCGCAGTGTTTCACCAGTAGGCGTTGGACGGCCAGGAAATCTGCGACGAAATTATTGGTCAAATAAGTAGTCAGCAATATTCCGCGTTCTGGAGCAGTGTAGCGTAACATTGTTTATTAACGTGTATTTCCATGTGTTTACTACACAAATGTCAAAACAGAACTGACATTAGGGGCCAATCGCAAAATTTATAGCATTTTTTGATGGGAGGATTACTTTTGCGCCACCTGTTATTTGTTAGAAGTATTTGTTTAGATTTAGACTTTAATAGCTGTACCCGTGCGCTTCGCTACCCCTGAATTGTAATTTAAACGAAATACATTCTTTTTTTTTTTATTTTTTTCCATTTATTCAAGTGCTTTAGGATATACAATATTTTTAGTTTTGCACTCTGGTGCAAATATGTATATATCTGCGGTCGCAAACAATAACAGCCTAAGTTGATTCTAAAATTTTTCAGGGAGAGCAGTTTAAAGTTTAATATCTTTACTGGAAATCAGCAGACGGAGTTTTTGTGAGAACTTTGTTACAGATAACAAGGAAACGAATTATTTTACTTCTTAACAAAAAAGAATTGCTTATTTGACCACAGTGACTTCTCAAATTTTTTTTGGAATTTTGTCCTAACTCGAGATAGGCTGTTATTGTTTGTGACCACAGATATAACCCCCTATTATGATTTGGGGCGATAAGCGATAGGCGGCTGCATTCTATTGCTTTGAATTACAATTTTGCAAAAAGTGATACCAAGCGCCTATCGCCTTTTCGCAAAATTATTGCAATCACAAAGCGGTAGTTATCGCCTCAGTTGTTTAGTTTTCGGCGTTCGTAAGCACCAACAACATTTTTGGCGGTAGGTGTGAGGTGTTTGAGATTTTATCATTGAAAAATAAAAAGTCTATAAGAAATTAAAGTGTTTTAAGATTTAAAATGTGAGTATGAAAATCATTGAATTGTATTTGTTTTATTGTAAAAGGCACTTTAACACTGCTTAAAACCACAAACTGTTTGCATTTGTTTACACTACGCACAAAACACTAGTGTGAAAAATTATAGGTGAACATAAAATCGGACATATATTTTATGAAAGCAATAAAACCGACTATTAAGAACGAATAAGATGGTATATTTGTATACTATTAACATTTTGTTTAATATTGTATCAATTTTGTTCAAAACTTTCATTTTGGGCATACATTATTTTATTCTATTTGCACTTCATACTTTTTCAAAATCTGAATGATATTATACATTTGCTCTCGCATGTATGCAATAGCTGATTTGTACGCATTCACAATCGGAAATAAAAGCAAATGCATTTCGGTATTCACAATAGTGTGCTGTCAAGCGCCTAAAAATGATAATAGCTTTGTCTGTTTACTTTTCCAGCAAGATTTATCCAGTAACTTTTTGCAGAGAGTAAAACAAATTTTACGCTCTTTTTTTTCTCTATTCCAAAAAGTAAACAGACAACATTTTGTGAAATATTGCAAGAAAACAGCAACAAGTGTAAACAATTGAAATGACCAAGCCACTTGCATTACGGTCGCACTGTATGTATGGACGTTTCTAGCATAAAAACAAATGTTTTTTATATTCTAATTTACAATAGACGTTAAAAAACAATACAATTTTAAACACTTACCTCTGCCATTGTTAAATTTCAACTTTATTCTTCTTTTTCACACAAAAATATTGCAATCAAAATGTAAATAAAAAACAGCTGATCGAACTTGCAAAATCTTGATAGAAGAAATTCCTCCAGTAACATTTTGCAAGTTCTCTATCATCCAACTGTCAAAAAATTCTCTCTGGCTCTCTCGTTGCAAAAGTTTTGCAGTAAACAGACAACATTTTGTACAATATTGCAGTAAACAGACAGACCTAATATGAAATATCATTTTTTCGATACACTTGAATTCGCCTATCGCCCATCTCCAAAAATATGATAATAGGGGGTAAGTCTTTTACGAGTTAAATGAAGAGTAACGTTGTTTTTTCTGTTTCTGGTGCGAAATATATATAAAGGCAACATGGAAAAGAACCCGAATTCGAACAGTAGTAAGTAGGAATTTAAACAGAAGTGAGTTTTCTTTGGTTGTTATTTTATTGTTTTAAAATTAACGTAGGTAAAATTAAAAAAAAAATAATTTATAAAGAATACCTGGAGGAAAGTATCTACCTAAGTAAAGAAGAAAAGGGAAAAATTTAAGATTATCATGATGAAGGGCTGTCCAATCGGGAAATTTCGAGGCGATTGAAAAGATTTAGCTGTGTCATTGACAATTATAAAATAGGGTGGCCAAGATGGACATACTAAACGACCAGGAAGTACACCACTGATCAGTGGCAGCGCCAAAAGAGAGATCAAAAGGGTTGATGTTAAAGAAAACTTCGGCGATAAGGAAATTAATGCTGAATTGAGCTTGGGAACAGGGTTGCGTTGTGTTCAACAAATAATGAAACGCGACTGTCATATGGGAAAAAGTATGCAAAACTTGGTCTCATGCCAAGACACGAATTAGCCAGATTTAAATTAGCTGAAATATACATATTTTTGGATGAGGGGTAATATTTTCCGATGGAAAAAAATAGACTTGGATTGTTCTGATGGCTCGGACAAATATTATGCGTCAGCGGCGAAATTTTGGCGGTGGCTCCCTTATGGTTTGAGCAGGTATGAGTTATAGAGGAACCACTCCAATGTTCTTCGTTTCCACAAAAATGGACTCCAAGTATTATATTCGACTATTGGATGTCGTCTTAGTTAACTCTGGAGAGGAAATTTGTGTCCCAGAATTTATCATCCAGCAGGACAATGCAGCAGTACATCGGGCTAAGAAAACTCCAAAGTTTCTGGAGTCCAGAAATAATACCAACTCTCGACTGACCTGCACTTAGTTCTGATCTCTATCCGATCGATAACCTCTGGTCTATTTTCCCTACCCTGGAGGAAAGTAGAAAGAAACGGGAAGATAACTGCTCCTGCGCATATTCATTCGTTGATAAACACAATGCCAAGATGCTTAGTAGAAGTTATCAGCGCTAATGGAGATCATACGTCTTTTTAGAATATTTAAATAAATCTTTTGCCTTTATAAATATTTCGCACTACTAATTAGTTTGTTTTTGTTGATTCACCTTGAAGAAGTCATAGTCAAAGGATATTTGCAGAAAATTATTTAACTTTGAAAGGACAAATACGATATAAAACAAAAATTTGATTTCGGCTCCTTTATAATTTCCAGAGATTATAGTATCCTCTTTTTTTAAAAAATGCATTATTGAGATAAAGATATTTAAGATGCTCTCGAAACTGGCCTCAATGATGTTCATTCGTACCTGTGGGCACTTTCTTAGCTTCATAGTCTGACCTTTTTAATGGATTCATTGATATCCCCCAAAAAGTAATTTGCATCATATCAGTAGTATACATACTTATGTACCAACCTCACATTCCTACATTGTATCTAACAATTGTGCGTACTCCAGGCAATTGTGAACATATTTCAATGTTTTCAATGTATCTCAAAAGATATATGGCCGATTTGATCCAAATATTTTTTTTTAAGTTAGAATCATTGAACTTTAAAAAAATTATTTAAAACGAATCGGCCACATATTTTTTGAGATACATTGAAATATGTTCTCAAGTGCCAGGTGTACGGACAATTGTTTGATATAGTATAAGTACATCGCTACCTCAAAATATGTTTAACATCATATATCTTCAAATTGACCCTATGGATTCTCTCGAGTTTTTGGTTAAATATAATCTGAATATTTTATTTTCCTCAGCCTAAGTCAAACGTACTGTAATTATAATTAAAAGGGCGTTATTAGCCTTTTTGAATCAGAATACATTTGTCGTATGTGGCATTTTGTCACAACAAGTTATTTTGAGTGAACATACGACAAAAAGCCTACTGGAAATACATAACTTAATAAAGGAAAATTTCGAATTTTTGTGACAAAATCTTAAGGAAACTATAAAACAACAAAGCAAGTTAAAAAGACATAATTAATTAACTATTGGAAATTATTACAACAACAAAATTATTTATTCAAAGAAAAATAAAATTAAAAACAAAGTCCATAATTTTTTAATAATATGTATGAGAAAAATATAATCTATACATCTAGTTCTTCATAAAAATTCCGATAGCACATATTGGTAATTGTATTTCAAAGAGGTTATCGGGTATATCCATTATGCGTCGCAAATTTTCTTTTTTAACAGTCTTAGAAAAAATCAATTCATCTTTACCATGCGTCAGTTTACATCCGATTTGATAAATGCTTGCATTATTATATTCAATATATTTTTTTTAATGAATGGGATGCATTTAAAATTCATTGTTTCTTCTTTTAATGAACAATTTTGGAAATCATTTCTATAATTCTAAGCTTGAGTTTTTTGTATGCAGCATTTCTTAATATATGTATGTACGTACCAGTGTCATTTGACTTGGAATTTCTAATTTTTTTTAACTGTTGCTCAATGACACTACACAATTTTTGTATTGCCCCTTTTATACGGCTTCGGTACATGAAGTGCAGTTAAGCTGTGGCAATTATTTGATTTCAATTTTGCGGAACGCAAGAATCACTCCACAAAATTATTTTCTTTAGTTCCGGGTGGTCGTTCATTTCCGCCTTTTCCAGCAAAATACTCATTTCATAGACCACAGTACGTTAGTTTTTCAACATTGTTCTTTCCCGTTTCACCGCAGCTTCCTCAATGCGTGCAAGTAACTGCTCACGAGTGTGGATCTGCAGTGTTTAGTAGAAAACGGGAACCACATTGAAAACTTCCTTTAACATCAAATGTTTTTTTCCCTTTGTGTTTGATTCTTCAGCCAAAAATTTCAATAAAATATAATCTTAAACGTGTTAATTTACAAAAACAAATTTTGCATTTCAGTCAAATAGTCATAACTTTGGAACGGTACGACCTCTGGGCTTCGTTTAGGGCATTTTGGAAAAGTAAGAGGTAAGGTTATTTTTTAAGATAAAAAAAAATAAGTTATCTTTTTTCACTTTTTTTAAATTTATAGGCCTTTCCATAAAAAAAACCGACCATTGGTTCAGAACTTAGCAATTTTAATTTTTTTTTTAGAACCCCCCGACCATCAATCCGAAAATTTTCAAACCGCTGCCATTTCGCCCCCTTACATTTTCGGAGATTGTCGTACATGGACATGTTTTCATGAAATGAGCCAAGGAATACGCTGGTGAAATTTGTCCAGTCGTGACTGCCCACCCTGTATACACATAGGTAGTGGTTACAAGCTCCACCTAGAAAACTTCACATTAAACAAGAAATTTCCCACCATATGTTAGTCTAGACACAAACCAAAGCAAAAGTACCCAATATATTTGATAACATAGATAAAGTAAACAAATAGATGAAGCGCAAGTGTTGGGAACAATTTAGTGTTATGGGTAATTTTCTAGATGTTGAAAGCAATAAATGGGATTTTTTTTTGTTCCCAAAAAATAAGTCAAAAAATATGACAATAAAAATCTAAAATGTCATATCAAAAGAAAAAAATTATTTTCAGCAAAAATATCAAGAATACAACACGTTACTTAAAGTAAAAAAGCCATGTCACCACCGTCTCTATGTACTAATAAATTGGTTCTTCCTCCGGTTGAGCTATCATTCCTTGTTGAGACTCCTCAGACACTCTAACGGTTTTGGCATCTACGACCACAGAAGTTGCTATAGTTTTTGGGCAGGGAAGTTTTTAGATTAAAAAGGCGTTCCGGGATGTTCATCTTTGGGCGGTCTTACGGGGTTTCTCCTATTGATATCCCAACACCGGCCTCATGGCTTTGAAATAGTTTTATATATAAGAAACAAATGGTATTATGTAAAATCACATAAATTTTGTCACATTTTCCATTGTTTAAATTACCTTAAAAAAAATTTCCCACAACTTTTAACAAACGTCAATGAGAATTATGGGAAACTTCAGTGAAAGTGACAGTAGTACAGGACAGCACCTAGTGAACAAAGTTGAGAATGGTCGTGCTATATCTATTATTTCCTTTATCTATGGTTGATAATAGTGAGTTGTAATGAAGTTGTTAAAAAAAAGGTTGTTTAATTTTTTTTCATTTAGCACCTAAAATTATTTTTATTGTTTTTATTTTACATAAAAATTGCAAGAACAAATTTTATTGTTCATTTTGATGCGCAGTGTAGAAAGAAATCCACTGGTATACAACATGTAGTTGTACAGCATTTACTTCATAGAGTTTCGAGGTTTTATTCGTAAGTAAGCCAAGATGGAGAGGTGGCGAATATTCCGAAATTAAGCAGATTTGACTTACTCGTTAGAATCGATTAGAATATTCCTCCTTCAACGTTGTAAAAAGAAGGCAGTATAAAAATTCTTACGAGTAAATAGATAATTACGCGGATAACGTTATCCAACAAAGTGGGATTTATGAGCGAATTTAGCCCAAATAATTTTAACGTACTTTTTGGACAACAAATTTAACGGGGGTAAACAGGCAGTTACAACTATGGAAAAGACTTGTAACAATACAATTAATAGAAGGAAAGCCAAATGTTAGTGCTCCAAAACATAAAACTCTTTTAAGACTAGGTGACAAATCATTCCAGAACAAACAAAAGATCGATCCATAATTGAACTGAAGAAAGGTTCAATACGAGAAGTTCAGTATTCCTAAGGAATTAAGGAAATAAAAGGCTGCTAAAAGGTATCCCGACTTTCCGAATTTTCTAACGCAAAGAGAAATGTAAGGATCGTATTTTTATAAATTTATGTATCTGCATTTGTGTAGTTAAAACAATTTTGTTATTGGCGAGGTTAATCGTTTGCGAATAAGTATTATGGTAAAAGAAATACATATATATGCATATATGAAATGGAATTAGTATTCCAAATATAAATTTACTTTACATTACCTTAAGGGTGACACGTATCCCACTGCTATATACAAATATGTTAATTGCAGAGTAAGATATCTAAATTGAAATTTTGTCGCGCCTGACTGGAGACCATGTTGTCATGGCATCTGCTCCCCCAATAACCTCAATCGTTGGGGTTTATGAAATAATTCACGATTGCTAAGCCTTAATATCCTTTGGTATGTTCTAATACAACTGTCTCCAGTGGCGCCAAATTGTTAACATACATACTTATAACGACCGTAAAACGAACAAACTAGAACAAATGACTTATAAAATTCCAACATTTACACAATGTGTGTATGGTTGTAGATATTTGTTGTTCCGCCTCCACAGTCGTTCGTATTCCGGTCCTTACATAAGATGTACATAAATACATACATATTTATGTCTATGTGTACAACAGAAATTTTTGTCGGTTGCTATGTACATATGTATGTATATTTTAGGCTACATTACATACTTTTATTTGTAAGATGACTACAATTTCTTTTGTTATTTGATTCATTCAGTATTCATACAACAACAGCCCTTTGTTGTAGTTTATTGTTATAATTTATGGCTACAATTAAAAGTGCAAACATATTTTCACTTGCAAGCAATTGAGACTCAAAGAGGTAAAGTGGAAGATAGAAGAACCATCGAATGAAGTTTAACATTTTCACATGTAAATCCAATTGGCAAGCGGATTCAGAACAGTGCAGTACTCGGCAAGCTGAGACTCTGCTGGGTTCCAGGGAAAGTTAAAGCCGACTGCCTTGCTAGAGCTGGTTGGCCGCCGTTAATCTACCGATTTGTTACCTGTATGGATTGATTGATCGCTGGACGTGGGACAGGATCAGCGCCGTATGGTTAGTTAGATTGTATTGTAGGATGGCAGGGGGGGGGGGGGTACAATCTACACTGTCTTCCACGATCATTACCTCCTGATCTTCAGTGGAAGAATCTGAGTGGAGTAGTGCTGAAAAGTGGTCTCTCCACATTTTGAGCACACACTGCTTATCAGTCGCCAGATTCCCATTCTCATCCTTGCAGGAGGGCAGCCCATTATGAGGCCCATTCTCGATCTGCCCTCACGATATCTGCCCCTTTATTTGACTTATCCAAATTAGAGATGGGCACTCTCGCATGATCACGCATAAGATTTTTTCAGTACTCACGACCACGCACACTACCGTGATTAGAATTTGATCCTACTCACATTCACGCCTGATTCACGTAACTGGCGAAAATTACGTAAAAATTACTCACAAAAATAAAACGAGTTTTTACATGAACTATTTGCTTTAATTTCAAAGCAATATTAAAAAATACAAGTGATGATTTATCCGACCATTCGTATTACATATATTTAAAAATTAAATTGTTCGAGCGTTTGGTCGTATTTTTAATTAATTTTATTCTACGATATTTTCGATATTTCGCTACCCCTTGGGTAGCACTGTCAGGAAGATAAACACAATTATTAATTAAAAAAGAAAAGAATTAATAAACAAAAATGTTTTTCTTGTCACTTGAAAAAACAACAATAAAAAAATTAAACAATTGAAGAAATTTTCTTGTCATATGAAAATTGTTTTAACTTACAGCCAGAAAAATGTTGTGTAGGAATAGTTTCTATAATTTACAGCCAGAAAAATAATTTGGTTGGAAAAAGTATATGGGCATTTCCACAGAAAGGTCCACCTTTTGTCACATCACGTCACACTCGTTAATTGCTTGTATTTTAATACCAGTTAGTTAGATTGTCTTTTCATCTGTTATTAAATATAGAGCTTCTTACATTCTGTATTTAGTAAAAGAATAGAAATCAATCGAACTTCATGGTCATAAAATATAAACAATTTACGATGGTGACGTGATGCGACATAGGGTGGCACTTTCTGTGGAAATGCCCATATACATAATGGTAAATTCAACAAGTTACATCCTGATATATTAAAAATGTTACCTAGTGACAAATTCATACATACATAATACATACATAGATAAACTTATTCTCTCATCTGACGTTTCATTTCACACTCTTCATCGTAGGTTTGTGGAAATGAGAGAAATTAAATTTAAAATTACCTTACACCAGGTGGAGTTACAAAATATGTACACTTAACTTTTTCCTGTCGTTTATATTTTGCACTTTTTTGTTAAATTTTATCGTTGGTATACATTTGTATTGTATTTAACACAACTAGTTTGCCACAAAATCACGAAGTTCGGTTTTTGTTCCTTTGGTATTATTGAACCCATATTTTCCACCATCCAATGTTTACTTTCCATCGTACATATTGACGTTTAATTTATTGAGCGAATAAAAGTTTCTATGGTATGTTTTATTCTATGCGTCAAACAATCAATGTCCTGGAATTCTAGTCTTAAGTTTATTTTAGTTGTACCTACATTTACCATATTGAAATCTTCACTATCATTTCCTTCACAAGGTATTTTGTATACTATATAAGACTTGTCAAATTTATCTATTCTATCTTTGGTTTTACTAAACAATCTACCTAGTGTGTGTGTTGTTTTATATTTTTGATGTTTCTAATCCCTCAGAAAATCCTGGCACATAAGATAATGATTTAAACTTTTTCGGTTCCACCTACACAACAATTGTTCTGGCTGTAACTTAAAACATTTTTCATATGACAAGAAAATTTCTCCAATTGTTTATTTTTTTAATTTTTTGTTATTGTTGTTTTTTCAAATTACAAGAAAAAATTTTGTTTATCAATTCTTTTCGTTTCTAATTAATAATTGTGTTTATCTTCCTGATGATGCTACCCAAAGGGCAGCGAAATATCGAAGAATAAAATTATTTAAAAATACGACCAAACACTCGAACAATTTCTTTCTATTTCCTAATTTTATTTGTTTACACAAAACATGTTTTGAAACATTATGTTCCAACTTGCAAATTTTTACTTGTAAGTTCTCTATCATCGAAATGCCGAACTAATTACTCCCTCTCGTTACAGGCATTATTAATCTTTTACAAAACTGTCGTAGTCGAAATACGAGAACGACATTCGTACTAAGGCTAAATATCAGAACTTCTAAAATGTATCTCCGATTGTTTTAGAATGTACTAAGTATTTGTAGGGGAGGAGTCAGGCTTTCAGAATCTAGTATATAGAGGCACCTTGTTTCAACGTACGTTTTGCTACAGGGTGTCAGGGTGACTTTCATGGCATGTAACTTCTTAAGTTGTAGCCCGATTTAAATGATGTTGGTTCAAATAGTGGTATTAAATAAAAAGAATACAAGTACACGAGAAAATACAAAATATGACTTTATTAGGAATGACCTTAACAAAGATGTAATAATGATAAAGAGAACTTAAAGAACAAGATTAAAAGAAATAGAACTTGGATTGTATACTATAATAGAGTGACCAGATTCTAACAAATGATCATTGTTTTTGAGATTCAACTGAGTCGCACTAACCAAAACATGCAGAGTCGTGTGTCGTCTCTCTAACAGTTACAAATATATTTGAAATCAAAAGTTTAAGATGTAAACATTCGCACTGACTTTCTTTAGTTTTTTGGTAATAGCTTGGTCATTTTGAGTCAAAATGTATTTATAAAAACACAGCTACATTGGCATGACTTCAACCAAACGTAAGTTGAAAACCTTTTTAAATTATTTAAATCCGGTTGGTAACGACGACAAGTTCTCAAATTTAAAATTTTTCCAATTAAAAATTGGGCATTCACCCTTCAGCCAGGCTTGGCAGAAAATTAATGATTTTTGAACAAAATTTAAAATTTTCAAGATTTGGGAAGTTTTACATGTTGACTTTTATACTTTTTTCAACCAAATTCTAGACTGAAATGATGTTAACTACAACCAAAACATATTTCGATCGTACGCATAATCTTGATCAGCAGCTCAATTAAAAAAAAAACACGAATTTTCATAACAGATTTTTTTGGGAGTAAAAATCCAACACTGTCACTATTTCTCAAGTAATATTAATTGCATTATATTAAACATATTTTGGACTATAATATGTGTACAAAAATAACAAGATTGCGGTATTACGTTGTTATATACTTCAAATCGAATTTGCGTACAATTTAAAAAAACCTTCTTTAATTTTTTCGTAGTTTTTCCAAAAAAAGCATTGCTGTGGAGTCGGAGTCTGGAATATGTGACTGAAATCAGAGTTTGAGTGGAAAAAATTTGCTCGACTCCGACTGTTTATCATTTCTACCTATACAACAAAATCTGTTCGCGCAGAAACTATTTATTTTAATTACTTTGGTTTTCAATAAAACACAAACTGATTTAGGTTTAATATTACATCTTTGGTGTTGGTACCCTTTCTAACAAATTCCGCTTTTTTTATGGTTGGAAAAAAATTTTAACATTGAGAGATTGTCGTTACCGACCTGTTTGAAAGAATTTAACAATTGGTTCAACCTACAATTGGTTGAAGTTTTGTCAATGTAGCATTTTGTCTCAAAATGACCAAGTTATATTACCAAAAAAGTAAACAAAGTCACTGCAAAAATTTACTTGTTAAACTTTTGATTCTAACTACTATTTTGGGTTGCAGTGAAGATTGCCTCCTCGCGAAGCATCCTGGGTAACTCTAAATGATCTTCTTCCTCTCTGACACGGACTCTGCTACGACCCTGGTTCACGATTTTCGTAACTATTTGATTTTCTGCTCTCGAGCTGACGTTCTGTGCTCTGCGACCTGAGTAGGGAGAGGTGACACTCTGTCGAAATGGCTCGTGGCTAAGGTACCGTTCGTCTCCGCGTCCTTAAAACGTGGCAAGTCTTGTAGTACGTTCGAAATCCGTCACCGTTAAGTTGGTTGTAATGGTGAGGTTGAGATGACTCCCTCTTTGGCTCTGAACACTCTGTCCCATAAGGCGGAGTGTCAACCCCCGCGTGCAACTCCCTGCTTCATACACAAACACGGGGCCCCTCTTTTTGAACACATTGCATTTTTACGGACGTAGATAGCGGCTACAAGATGAGGCCCAAACAACATGAATAATGATAGTAAAAACTCTTCAGCCACATGAAAACCTGTGAATTCCGGGCTCTTCCTCGACCACTAGTGCTCGTAAGTCTTCTGCGGTCACACGCAAGGGGGCCTCCGCAACTGTGAACAACGCGGGCGGTGGTCATCGCTCCCCAACTACGGGGAAAACTAAAAATCTCTGACCCTCCCGAAAGCGGAACTGATCTTCGACTGGCCACTAGATTGGTTAGTCAACTCTCCGCACGGCCAGTCGCCGCACTCACTCCTGCACAGGTAAACATTTTGGTGTGCGCTAAGGGCGTTCAGTGGAGGAGGCTACAAAACCTGGTTCCTCATCTAAGAGGCATAAAAGCCACCCAGTGCTCGACAGGTCCTTTAGTGATGTCGGGTAGCATTAAACTTAGCGGCTGCTCTGATGAACGAGCAGCGCGATTGTATAAGTCCGCCATGAGTCGGGTAGGTGAGGTTTGGCCGGGGCCAAACTCAAAGCCGTGGATAGGAAGGATATACCTTCTGGACCAAGGGCTAGGGTTTGGGTCCCGTCAAACTCACCTACTGACCCACTGGAGATCCTAAAGATTATCAACCACTGCAATCCCCCCATTCCTGCAAAGGATTGGAAGGTGGTAAGGGTTGAGTACCCTGTAGGAACCTCCCGCGGGCAGTTTTGGTCCTGAACCAGGATTCCCTAAAAACCAAAGGCCAAATTCGGTTTGGGTTCATGAGTGTACCCCTCAGGGTATGCAAAGTGGATACGCTGAGTGGTAAACTGGCAGAGTCGAAGTCGGTAGTCACAGACGTAAATGCTAGAAAGCATTCTAAAACGGCGGTAGATGCTGAAGAAGCACTACTGGATGACGACAGTGGCAGCATCATCGACCTGCTCTGCCTGGCTCCGAGATTGGTCCGTCACTAGCGAGGGTGATCACGAGACAACCGTGATCGAGGTACCCGGAGTTGAAGATCCTGTAGACGATGGAAGTCCTGCAGATAAATCTTCATCGCAGTACGGCAGCATCTGCCAACCTCATTCTCCATCTTGCGAAGGGCGGAGCCGATGTGGCCATGATACAAGAACCATGGACGGTCAATGATCGTATATGTGGTATCAGGTTCAATGGATACAGGACCTTCGTCCTATCAACCTCAGGTAGGCCAAGATCTTGCATACTCATTAAAAACAAATTTAATGCTCTTTTATTGCAGAATTTTAGTGATAGCGGTACAACCGCCATCAGCCTCTCGCTGGAAAACGGACAGCGGGCGCACGACCATACTGAATCACCCCCTCCGAAGTGTGTCAGGTATATTGTATCGGAGGCAAAAAGACGGAATTATAGCGTCATTATAGGTGCCGATGCCAACGCGCACCACACAATATGGGGGAGTACCGGCATCAATGATCGAGGTGAGTTCCTTTTTAATTTCATTATAAGCGAATCATTGACTATATGTAATAGAGGCGAGGAACCGACCTTCATAACTTCGGTTAGGAGGGAAGTACTAGACCTAACTTTACTACTTGGCTACGACTATGTACATAACTGTATCCGATTGGAGCGTATTTCTGATCACTCATTTTCTGATCATAGAGATCTACAGTTCCACATAAATATCGACAAAATATAGAAAAACGGACTGGAAGGCCTATCGTGGGCGCCTAAGGATACTCTCAGGTTTCCATCCGAATATTCCGACTAATGTGCCAGAGCTGGAAGAACTAGTTGGCAAATTTACTGATGCGTGCAGGATGCAATGAATCCTGTAAGACCAGTGGTTATAATGCTGCCAAGGGTAACAAAAAACCTCATTGGTGGAACGCTGAGCTCCAGGATCTAAGATCGTCCATTAGGCGGCTTTTCAACAAGGCCAAAAAGAGCAGCGACCAAAGGGATTGGGACGTTTACAAGATTAGTCTTAATCTATATAAAGGTGAATTCAATTGAGGGAATCCAATCCCTCCATTGAGGGAACCTACCAGACTGCTCGCTTAAGATGCGTGCTCGCTAAAAACCCACCGTGTGTGGGGTTCTTAATGAAAGACGATGGAACGTGGACGTATTCGTCTGAAGAGTCTCTTGGGATTCTCCTGGATACCCACTTTCCCAACGATGACAGGAATGCTGGTCATCAGCCAGAAGAGCTCGGCGGAAACTCACCTAGCTTAGAAAAAGTTCGTTCAATTGTGAGAAGAAAGAATCAGATATGGGCCATTAGATGCGTTAAGCCCTATAAATCAGCCGGACCTGAGGGGATAATTCCCCCACAACTACAGGAGACACTATACCTATCTTGTAGTTGTTTGGAGGCAATCTTCAGGGGCTGCCTTATGCTGGGAGTCATTCCTAGCATTTGGAAGCAAACGAAAGAGGTTTTCGTCACGAAAGCGGGCAAATGCTCTCATGTCAAACCAAAGGACTTTAGACCCATCAGTCTATCATCCCTTGTTCTTAATACATTTGAAAGGTTACTGGACATTCATGTTTGAAGTAATCTTCCACAGAATCTACTATCGAGTTCTCAGCATCCCTATATCAAGGGCATGTTAACTGAGACGGCTATCCACTCTATAGTCAGCATAATAGAAATCCGTCGAATCTGAATGGGGTGGTGTTACAATTGCTAGGAACGCCGCAGTGGGAGTTCTGTCTCCACTATTTTGGTTAACTTTTGTCACTGTACTGCTTCTTGAATTGGACAGGGCCGAATGCCAGGTCTTTGCCCATGACGATGATATTGCTATCATCTGTATGGGTAGAAACCTCAATTTACTTAGCTTTCGTACAACCAGCCTACTTAGTCTGATTTCGAACTGGACCGCTAACAACGCACTATCACTTAACCCACTTAAAACCGAGCTTATCTTGTTCTCTCGGAAATATAAAATACCCGAATTTGAACCGCCGTCAGTTAATGGGGTGCAATTACAGTTGACGGAAAAGATCAAGTATCTGGGGATAATTCTCGACAGAAAACTGTCTTGGAAACCGAATGTGGAGGAGATGGTGAAAAAGGTGTCTGCTGGGCGATAGGAAAGCGCTGGGGACTGTCTCCTAAGATCACCATGTGGATTTATTCGGCAATAGTCAGACCAACACTTCTCTATGGCATCGTAGTTTGGTGGCGGTCCCTCCAAAATAAATATGTTCTGAATTCCTTGATGAAAATTCAAAGATAGCGTTAGTGGGGCAATGGGCATGTCTGCTTGTTTGTGCGCTTTGATTTCTTCTTGCTGCGAATTATCCTGTTTATAAGCATCATGCCGTCGTCTACTAGAACTACAAAGTGTGGGTTTTGCAGTGATTCTATAACCAAATCTCAAGGTAGTGTCATGTGCAAAATTTGCTCGCATTGGTTGCATTCCTCCTGTGCACAGCTGTCTGAGAAGGACCTACAATCTCTAAAAATCATTAAGTCGAGTTGCTTCATCTGTTCATCTTGTGAATCCAACATCGAAAATAGTCAGCCTTATTACGAATGTCGTTCTCGTATTTCGACTACGACAGTTTTGTAAAAGATTAAAGACAAATTTGGCGTTGTATCTTTAATCATTTACAAAACTGTCGTAGTCGAAATACGACGACACACGTAATAAGGCTGATTGAAAATGTAGATTTTTTAACTAATAACAAAACGGAACTGACATCAATAAAAGCTTCCCTTGATGACATTAAGGGTGAGATGTCTTCCTGTCTTACCGAGATGAAGTCTGATATTGCTGAGTTCGTTTCAAAGGTATCGAGTTTGGAAGTTGAAAACAATGTCCTACATCGCAGACTTAATCGTGCTAATACGAGTATTCAGCCTTATTACGTATGTCGTTTTCGTATTTCGACTACGATAGTTTTGTAAAAGATTAAAGATTACACGCCAACTTTGTCTTTAATCTTTTACAAAACTGTCGTAGTCGAAATACGAGAACGACATTCGTAATAAGGCTGATTGTTGTTGCTGGCTTGCCGGAAGGGCTCAATGACCTTATGGCTCTTGTTGTCGCTTTGGGTGCTATTTATAAGATATCAGTGACAAGTCATGACGTGAACCAAGTGTGCTATATGAATAATAGAAAGCAAATTCTTGTTAAATTAAACAGTGTGCTTATTCGAGACAGCATTATGAAGGAATATTTCAAAACTCGCGGGCTTGCCGGGTGATGGCAATGAATTGGTCATTAGGGTATATCTTAATGACCACTTTTTCCACCTGCTGCCAAACTTAATGCTGTTTGTAGAAAGCTCCTTCGTCAGAGAATTGTAAATTAACTCTTCCCAATGACAATGTTATTGTTCGTGATTCTGTCGAATGTTCTTCTCTTCTCAATGGTGGAAGATGATTTATCATCTCAACTCTAACTTTATACTTTTATATTATTCATTGGCTTTCATCTGAATTTTTCTTATTCTATTACTTTGATATATATATAAGGTTTATTCCTGTACTTTTTTAATAGTAAAACTAGTAAAAGAGAGTTTCACCAGAAATAACAACAAATTGTCTTTGAGAGACCAAGTTTCAAAAAACTACGGGAACGAAAAAATAGTAAACGTGGTAACCGAAAACGTCCAACAGGAAATACCCCGCACTGCTGGAATCAGGGCTGCCAGTTGTGGCGATTTCTCGCCAAACTTGGCGATTTTTCAGCAGGTTTGGCGATTAATATTTTGGTATGGCGACTTGGCGATTTAGTTATATTTTGGCGATTTTTATGGCGGTTTTACGTTTCATATGCTCTAAGCATTCGCATTTTGCGATTTAAGGGATAGTAAGTAACATCATTCTGTGTGAACAATATCCAGAAACGCAAATATTTGTAATGTGAACATGGCTTAAGGCATTCCGACATACATATACTACGTATAATAAAATCAAATCTGACATCTTCGTTATTATTACGAATTCGTATAGAGGCAAGAAACTATGAAAGTCACACTTGTTGAAAATCAGTTGGTAAAGTGTAAATGAAACAGAAAAAGGATTGAAAATAGTGTTAGCGTACACGAAAAAATAACGCATTGATAGATAATCTTTAAAATACATATACATACAATGACATCTTCATCCAAAACTGCAAACGATCGTCGCCACAAAAAGGAATGGGAAACGGAGGCTTGGGCAAAAGGTTGGCATAAACAGAACCAAAAATCTACAATTGATAATATTGTAATTTTTAGGTTGGTTGAAATCAGTTTCAGAAGCTCCATCATGTCACAAAGCTAATATTCACCAAGGGCATACATCCTGGTGCTTTGCTTGTAAAACCTCTCTGCGGTCGCATATAATTGATTTAAAAAAGCACGCAGAATCTAGTAAACATAAAAATAATTATGAAATCTTGTACAAGCAAAACAGTATCGATCAATTTGGTAACTTAGTTTTTGAAAATATTTTGATATGCTTTTCTAAATACATTTCGAAAATAAATGACATTAAAATCGCAGTATTTATAGCGAAACATTGTCCAATTGCCTCTGTAGACCACTTGTCAGCATTACTGAAGGATTATTCTACAAAAGACAATCCATTTGAGAAAATAAGACTACACAGAACGAAGTGCAGTGCCATCATTAAGAATGTGGTTTCCCCATCTCTTTTGGAAACGCTTGTAAAAGATATTGGCGATTCGAAATATATCCTTATAGTAGACGAATCGACAGACGTATCTCAAACAAAATGGATGAGTATATGCGGAAAGTTTTTTGATGTGAAAAGTTTCTATCAACACAATTTTTGGGACTTTGTCTGGTCGAAGAAGCGTCTGCAGCACACCCTTTTCAGAGCTTAAAATCTTTTCTAGGAAAGATTTCTCTTAACATCGATAACTTAATAGCGATTGGAACGGACGGTGCAAATAATTTATGTGGTAAAAACAAATCTCTATTCACGCTTTTAAAGTAAGAAAATCCACAAATAGTTCTTGTAAAATGTACTTGTCACTCTCTCAACCATTGTTGTTCCAAAGCTTCAAGTGCAATTTCCGAAAATGCAGACTTTTTGATTAAAGAACTTTATAACTATTTTAGTCACAGTCCACTACGTTCAATTTTATACAAACGTGCGTTCGATTTGATCAGCACAGGAGTTGATAGCCAGAGATTCCGGAAGCTTGTACAAATTTCAGGAAGTCGTTGGTTATCGTATGGAGCCGCTGTAAAACGCATTTTAGAACAGTGGGTTGAGTTAAAATATCATTTCTCATTGATATCAACGGCTGAAAAAGACAAAACAGCACAACATATCTATAATGAATTGTGCGATAATAAAAATCGAATATTTCTTTTATTTATTAATCCAATAGTAAATGAAATGAATAATTTAAATCTTCAATTTCAATCAGTCAGCATGGATATTGGTAGTATGCATCAGAATTTATGGTCCACACTTCTATTTTCTTCTAAAATTTTTAAACCATCCGTTTTAACTAACACTGAAAATTTAGACAATTTAATAGTTGCTTTAAATACAGCCATTGATACGCCATCTTCGTTTTTAACACTGGAATTAATTGATTTTTGGTCAGAATTTGAAACCAGTTGGAGTGAACTCGTTGTACGTGACGGGGAAGTCTATTTGTTGAAGGAAAATTGTTTCATTTACTTAAAAATGCTTTTGAAGGAAATGCTTAATAGATATTTTTCTTTCTCAATGTGTTGCAAACTGCCTCAAATAGTTTTCAGAAGTTCGTGAGGCTTTAAAGCCGTTAATGGACCCGCTGCACAGTGGCCAATTTGGCTTCGCTAGCGGCATTTAATTCAAATTTTCAAATTTGAAAAACCGTTAATTTTGTTTTAACAATCGATAACAAATACATTCACTAGATTTGTATCGATTTTTAAAAGCTCAGCTTACAGCTGATGAACAGCTGTGAGCTGTCAAAGTCAGCATATGTTTCTGCAAGTGTTATGCAAAATATTTCCGCCTTTTTGATCATCGTTTTGCTATTCGTGTTAAACTTGCAAATTTTATTATTTTCATTAAAAGTTTTGTTATATACTAACGCCAAGGTATGTATTATATAAAAAAAAAAATTACAGCAGACAGTTGTCCGAGGCCTTCGGCCACGGACAACTGTCTGCTGTAATTTTTATATTTACCAACGGCATTTGATTCAAGTCCGTTTAAAAAAAAAATATTATGTTCAATTTTTTTAAACTTAATTTAATTTATGTATTTTAATTAATATTTTTATTGAAATAAGTTCTGCGAATGTTGAGAGGGCCGCCCTAATATTAAAAAAGGTTTACCTTATCGAGTCTTCGCATTAGCATTCGAGCGTTGTGTGAAAGCTTTACGCTTTACAATTCAAAATTAATGTTACAACAGCTTTATTGAAGCTTTCGCAAAAAAGCTTTATTACGTTAGCTTACTGTTTGTTTCACTTTTTACTAGATACATGTTGCCAAGCAACATTAGCTTGCTGTTCGTTTCACTTTTTACTAGATACATGTTCCTAAGCAATGTTGAGCAACCAAAAACACTCAACCAAACACCACACATATGTTTGAGTGTATGTGTTTAAACAATTTTCATTTGAGAAATTAAAATACTAGAAATATATCAACCAATATGAAATGTATATCAAACGAAAGATAACATCTTCATTTACCTACAAAAAAAATTTTAAAAAAATTCATCCAGCCGTTTCCTCAAATTCAATGAAATAAAGATTACAACAATAAAAACCTGACATGACTCCTCATACCGTAAGGTAAGACGTATTCTACGTCAAAAACAGTTTAGAAATTTCGAAACGTTTTCCCTGACACTGCTTTTCAAACCTGTTTGAGCCAGACCTAGCGTTTCCAAAATTGTTTAAACGCATACTTCAAACCCGTATGCGTTTGTAAGAATGCTGTAAAGAATGTTCTGTCAAATTTGTTGGGGTTGCCAATTTCTTACATTGGTTGTTTTTATTATTCTATGTGTATTATTATATAAAATATGAAAAAATTAGAATTTGGTGGTAACACTACTACTATTGCAAGAAAATATAAATATTAATTATTCAGTAGTGATTCGATGTTGTGATTAATTTTATGAATATGGACAAAAAAGGAATATATGGAACGATAAGGAAGTGGAAGATATGTTATCCATAATTCAGGAGAAGCAGGTTACGCAAATGCTAGATAACAAAACCAAACGAAATAAAAATGTCATTTCATTTTCCACTCTAAGCATATTATGAATTATAATATTTCGTCTTATTTGCATGGATTGCAATAAGAATTTAAAAAGCATTTGAAAAATTATGTTGTTAACCATTTTATATTGGGTAAAAATTAAACAAATGTCAGAATCAGCTGTTAGTTAAAACAGTTTTAAAATTGTTTCGACTCAAAACATAGGCATAAACGCATATGAAGTTATCGTTATGAGTGAAATCGTTTTGTGTCCAACTGATTTCAAAACAGGCATAAACTAAGTAATAGATGAAATCAAAAGAGAACGTACTCACACAAACAACTTTGCCATTTACTGGGTACGATGAAATGTAAACAAAGGAAATCATATGGGCTGGCGATACTACCTTGTATTTGTGCCATGTAAAAAGGAATTTCATCCCACTGTTAAGTGTTGTGGAGTTGACCAATATAATATAAAAAATTTGGATTCTAATAATTTCATAAGATATGTGTGTGATGACTGCATCCAGTACGTACATAACCTCGATTTGGTGTTGGCTGAAGTACAGCAAGAAGTGAGAAAAAACAAACAACACTTGGTTGACTATAAAGAAGAATTTGAAGAATCCTTCAAACGTAATGCGGTAGAAATGAAAAAGCTTCTGGAGGCTAGTGAAAAACGCTATGAAATCAGAATGAAAAAACTCGATGATGTACAAAAAAGTTGTGAAAGTAATATTAGAGACATTGGCAAGTTGTGTGAAAATGTAAGCGATGTGAGGAGCAAAAACAACGAACTTTGTAGTGAACTAAGAGAAGAAAATGAGAAAATGTGCAATGAAATAAAGAAAACAATCATAGACACAAACGTCAACCAAAATAAACCGCTGTACTCAGATTTAGTAAAATCAGGGTTGCCGAAAATCAACAAACAGATGCCATTAATTGTGAAACCAAAGGAAAAACAAGGTGTTTACAAAACAAAGGAAGAGCTAAACAAAAAAGTAGATCCAGTGAATTTAAAAATTACTAACGTGGAAAATAGGAGCAATGGAACAATAATAATTAGAAGTGAAAATAACGAGGAGAGAGACAAAATACAGAGCGCTATAGAAGTCGAAATGGGTGAAAACTATGAAATAAAAGTGGCAACCTCTTTTAATTTGGATGTTATAGTAACAGATATTTCATATAAATACTCGGTAGATGAAATAATGACAAAATTAAGGAGGCAGAACCCACTGATCGGTGAAAAAGACATAAAAATAATAAGTACTTTTGAAACAAAACGAAACAATAGAACGATACACAATGTTAAATTAAATATAGACAATGAAACATATGAAAATATTATGAGGGCACAAAGAGTCAACATCGGTTGGGAAAGATGAAACTGACACGGAAAATAAAATATCTGATCATGAGATGTTGAAAATAAAGATAGAACATGAATGTGCAATAATTAAATCACAAAATAAGTATCTGCGAATATTTAAGTATCACAAACAGAAATTTTCAAATGAAATGTGTGCAATATCAAAGTATAACAATACCGCTAATCTTGACCAAAATGTAGATAAACTTGAGACCTGTTTTGGAAACGCTGTGCAAAACCTCACAAGAAGAGTAAAACTGAAAGAGAATGTTAACAACAACACATGGTTTAATGATGAACTGTATGGAATAAAAATAGAAAAAAAACAAATACGAAAAGGCAAAGCTTGAAAATACGATGCAGGCATGGGAAGAATACAGAATATTACGTAACAAATAAAAAGTAAAAATTCAGAACAATAAATTCAACTACACGAACAATAAAATTAATAGCGCCAAAGATCAAAAACAAATGTGGAAGGAAATCAAGAAACTTGTGATGAAAAATAAGCCAACTGTGATGAAATCTGTGATATATAACAATGTAGAATATAGAGGGAATTCCCAAATTGCTAACCAGTTTAATTATGATTTTGTAAATAGCCTAAGAGAAATACGAGACTCAATTGAAGAAGTGCAATATGTAAACCAAATCAACATTAATGAGAACACTTTTAAATTCCGTGCAATAAATATTAAAGAACTCGAGGATGCGGTTAAAAAAATCAAAAATAAGCCGGACTTTAACAATATTTCAACAAGGATGATCCTAGATAACTGGAATAAAATTGGTGAAATGCTTCTAAATATAGTGAATAATTCGTTGCTATCGGGGAAATTTCCTGAAAACTGGAAGGAGACAATGATAACTCCAATTGAAAAAGTTGCGAAAACAAAGAAATGTGAAGAGTATCGGCCAATAAACACATTGAAAACATTCGAAAAAATATTAGAAAAAGTAAAATAAAATAAAATATTAGAAAAAAAATGTCAACTAGAAAGATATATAGAAAAACACAATATTTTATCAAAATACCAGTCGGGATTTCGAAAACAATATTCATGCGAAACTACATTAAATTACGTTATATGTCGCTGGAAAAACGTAAAAAAACAGATAAAATAATGGCAATATTTCTAGATTTCAAGCGTGCATTCGAAACAATAGACAGAAAAATATTAATTGAGAAACTCTACATGTATGGCATTAGAGAAAATGAATTAAATTGGTTTAAATCATACCTTAATAATAGAAAGCAATGTACAAAAGTGAACAATGTCGTTTCGGAGAAAATAGACAATGTATTTGGAGTACCACAAGGCTCGATATTGGGTCCATTGTTGTTTATTCTGTATATTAACGACATGCCTAATGTGTTGGAAAAAAGTGAATTGTTTTATATGCGGACGATACACTGATTTTTACGGAAGGAAAAACTGAAGCACAGTGTCGTGAAAATATGTCAACGGATATAAACAATTTGAATAAATGGCTTACAATGAATAAACTAAAACTTAACGAAAACAAAACAAAAGTTATAGAAATTAATATGTCTACCCATGAAGACTTTGAAATCAATGGACAGAAAATTGAAAAAGTGGATAAAATCAAATATCTTGGTTTCATAATTGATGCTAAACTACAATTTAAAGAACACATTGATCACTTATGCAAAAAAATAGGTAAAAAAATTGGTTTTCTGAAACCAATAATATATCAATCATGACGGCAATAAATATATATAATACATTAATTAAACCACATTTTGAATTTGGATCAACCATTCTTTACTCCTGCTGCCGTGAAACGCATTTGGAAGGGATGCAAAAACTACAAAACAAGGCAATG
Organism: Phaonia tiefii; assembly: GCA_963931995.1. Classification (NCBI taxonomy): domain Eukaryota; kingdom Metazoa; phylum Arthropoda; class Insecta; order Diptera; family Muscidae; genus Phaonia; species Phaonia tiefii. The sequence continues at coordinate 229,002,925 of OZ008367.1, read as the reverse complement.
AGAAGTATTCTTAAATGTAATCGGTACACCCCTATAAGATCCATGCTGTTGGCATTGAAGTGGATGGACATAAAACAACGACTACAACTCAACACCCTAATATTTATAAGAAAAATGCGACAAGGTGATGCACCAGAATACCTGTGCGAACAATTGAATTACGTTGGGGAAATGCAACCGTATGAACTTAGGAATTCCGAAAACTTTAGAGTATACAGAGCAACAACTTCAGCAATGCAGGACTTAATAAAGGACTTAAAGGACTTAAATTATTCAACTCTCTTCCTAGAAATGTTGAAAATGAAACAAATAATATCGCATTCAAAAAAATTGTATAGCTATTTTAAAAAACAACAATGTTAATGCCTAAAATTAAATTAAAAAAAAATTTCACATTATTTTATAAAATTGGATATGTATTGTAAAGGTATTGAAAATACTAAATAAAGAAACTAACTAACTAACTAACTAGATGTAGAGTATTTGATGGTACGTCTGTAAGACAATGCTATAAGTGCAGAGGATATAACCATAAAGCAAATGAGTGCAAAAATCAAGAAACCTGTATAAAATGTCATGGAAATCATAAACTAAACGAATGTAATAATGAGCAAATATAAAATGTATAAACTGTATACGCGAAAATAGAAGATTAAATCTGGGATTAGATGAAAATCATGTGACTAATGATAAAATATGTCCGGTGTACCAAAACAAATTGGCCAGTAAAAAGAAAAGACTAGGGTTAACGCAATAACAAGCAAATACTATAAGTGCAATATATACAAATGTTCAAGGTTTAACGAATAACTACAACCAAATTGAGGTAATAATCGCCAAAGAGAATCTGGATTTCCTTGTTTTATCTGAGACGCATTTGACCGAAGATATTCAAGAAAACGAAATTTCGTTAGCAAATTATTAGCTACTCAAATTCAGCGCGAACGGGAGGAGTAATTATATGTTACAAACAAGAGTGGACAGTAACAAAATTATACGAGAAAGTTGTGAAGTCTAACTACTGGATATTAGTTTGCGAGGCCCAATGTGACAATAATATTATAGTAATTTGTGCAATATACAGATCTCCTAGTGCAAGTGAAGCAGAGTTTTGCGTAGCGTTTCAAGAAACCCTCGAGGCAATGAGTGAGAAGAACGGTGTTATTTTGATAATGGGTGATTTTAATACAGACTGGTCAAAAAATAGTTTTTACAAAATGAAAGTTCAAAGTACAATGCATGACAATGGTCTAAGGCAAATAGTTAATCAATTCACCAGAATCACAAATTTTTCAAAAACAATTATTGACTATGTTATGACAAATAGCCATAAAGTATCGGTGGAAACGAATTCAGCATTTAATATATCAGACCATGAGGCAATAAACATAATGATTGAATGTGATAAAAAAAACAAAATGCAATAAACAAGTAGAGATTTTTAAATATAAGCCGGGGCCTTTTAACAGAGAACTAAGCGCAATATTGAAATTCGATGGAAGCAAAGACATCAATGATAACGCAAACTATTTGGACAGCTGTTACGAGGAAACTGTGCGGAAATTCTCTAAAATAATAACGGTAAAGGAACAAGATTTTTCTGACCAGTGGTTTACTGATGATCTCAATAGAATGAAGCAAAATAAAATTATATTGTGAGATAGGGCCAAGTATGAAAATACAATCGAAGCATGGAAAAACTACACTGAAATAAGAAATAAATATAAAGTAGCAATTGAGAACGCAAAATTTAATTACACAAATGACCAAATAAACAACACCAAAGATCAAAAACAACTGTGGAACACAATAAAAAACTTAGTGATGAAGAAAGAGCAAAATGTGATCAAATCTGTGATTCTGTGATGGTGAACATAAGGATAACAATCAGGTAGCCAGTCATTTTAATGAATATTTTGGTAATAGTATAAAAGTTATAAGAGATTCGATTGATAATGTGCATTATATAAACCATATAAATATGGCCGAAGAAAACTTCAAATTCCGTGAAATCACTCTTTTAGAACTTAAAAATATCATAACAAACTTAAAAAATAAAAAAGACTTTGAAAAAAATAACACCAAAAATAATACTAGATAACTGGATCCCAACCGGCAATATACTGTTAAAAATCATAAATGACTCACTAAAAACTGGAATATTTCCAGAAAATTGGAAGGATACCATGATAACTTCGGTCGAAAAGGTAGCAAGGACAAAGAAATGTGATGAATTCCGGCCCATAAATGCCTTAAAAACCTTTGAAAAAATTCTAGAGATGGTCGTGAAAGGACAATTAGTAAAATACATTGAATCATGTTCGTTACTAACTAAATATCAATCAGACTTCCGAAAAAAATTTTCATGTGAGACTACCCTGAACTATGTTATTAACCGGTGGAAAAATACAGAGAAGGATAAAAAAATAATGGCAATCTTTTTGGATTTTAAAAGAGCATTTGAAACCATCGATAGGGAAATATTAATAAACAAACTATTTATGTATGGTATTCAAGATACGGAACTGAAGTGGTTTAAATCATACTTGTCAAACAGAAAACAATTTACTAAGGTTAACGATGCAAGATCAGAGAAAATAAATATTAACTATGGAGTTCCCCAAGGGTCAATATTGGGAGCATTATTGTTTATTATATATATAAATGATATGCCGAATGTATTGCAAAAAAGCGAAATGGTTCTATATGCAGACGATACACTTATTTGCACAGAAGGATGTAACCCTGAAAAATGTCGGGACAACTTAACAACAGACTTAAATAACATTAGTAAATGGCTAAAAATGAATAAATTAAAATTAAATGAAAAAAAAACAAAAATTATGGAAATAAATATGAGAAGTGAAATGAGTATTGAACTAAACGGAGAAATAATAGAGAAATTTGATCACATCAAATACCATGGCTTCATAATTGATAAAAAGTTAAAACTAAATGAACATGTAGAGTTTATATGTAAAAAAATAGGGGGAAAAATCGGGTTTTTCGAAATAATAAGAAATAAAATAAACGTCTTAACGGCAATAAAAAATCTACAATACAATAATTAAACCACATTTTGAATTCGGTTCCACAATATAATACACATGCTGCACTGATACACATATAGAAAGATTACAAAAACTTCAGAATAAAGCAATGCGGTCGAATTTGAAATGCAACAGGTACACACCAATAAACACCATGCTAAATACTCTCAAATGGATGTATATAAAACAACGGCTAGCACTGATACTGATACAAAAAATACGACAGGGGACTGCACCAGATTACTTATGTGAACAAACGAGATATGTTGGTGAGACACAACCTTATTCACTACGGTATGCCAATAACTTCAGACTACAGCGGGTTACAACATCCTCAATGCAGAGATTTTCTACAAGGGCCTCAAACTTTTCAACTCATTACCAACCAGAATTAAGAATGAACTCAATAATAATATCTTTAATAAAGAATGTATAAATTTTGTTAGAAATGAAATATTAATGAATAATGTAAATTAAGAGTATTATCAATACTAATAAATAAATGAATGAAAATGCTTAATACGTATGCTTTGATTTTGACATGAGGAGAGCCAAAACACAAACATAATGTATCATGGTAGAATTATATATTAGGTAGTCTCATTAGCAAATTAGCTGAATAATGAAAAACACTATGTACACAAAATATGAAAAATTTTATAAGCTTGTCTTACTTGATACAAAGTCTATGCTATTAAATTGCATTTTGTTGTAATTTTTTGAATTTTATTAACAAACAAAAAGAAGCAGAATCCAATTTGACAGCTGGGCTGACTCGTTTACCCGATAGATAATTTTACCATGTAATGTATCTTGTTGTGGCCCATAGTTGATGTATCTACTGCGACTACTTGGTAATTTTACTATGGATTCCAACAAGCTCGCGCTAGCCTGATACCATGGTATAAACAAATGGTAGAAGCACTAGCCCAGCTGATTTGAACTTTTTTCTGGAGTCAGTACGTGTAGGGTTTTCTCTATGTCAAAGTTTTTTTTTACTTTTGTTTGTATACAACCACCGTTCGCCTACAGTTGCTGTTTTTGAAATGTTTTCCCCCTGCAAAAATCATATAGAAATGTTTTAATTTTCATACTTAAACACTTTCAAAATATCAAATAAGACACACGCATTTTGTAAATCCCACTTTTTCCAATTTTGTATACATTTTCATTATTTTTTAATCAGCTGAGTTGACACAATACAGCCACTGAGCAAACACAAAATGCCTGTAGTTTTTGGCTTGTTGTATTTGTTGTCGTACTGCATCTACCATTATCTTTCTACCATGCCTGATACCTTGCGCAAAATTAAGAGAAAATTCAGCCGCCGATCAAATTCCACGTTTCAGAAAAAAACTTTTGTCATATCGTCGTTCCGAAGTTATCTTCACGTATCTCCAAAAAATGTTTTTTTGGGATATTGACTGACTCTAAAGTTTCAACAATTTGTATAAAAAAATTGGTGTGAAAACAGTGGTCCAAAAATTTTTGCCAGTAGTAGTGCCTGAAATTCTGCATCGATTGGAGTAAAAATATCCAAGTCATTGATGAAAATTTCCGAGTTATGACTATTTTTATCTCAAAAAAAAAATTCACATTTTGTTGTATACCCACCTTTTGGGAAATATTTGTTTCGTTTATGGCGCATACGTGAACATAAGCTGAAAAAAAGCATTAATTTTTAGTCCGAAATTATCTTAACATATATGCACCATAGATAAAGGAAATAAGTAGATATACCACAGGCGTTGTCAAGTACTGCCACTAGATGCTGTGTTGTCGTTTTGGAACTTTCATTGACGTTTCTAATAACATTCACTGACGTTTATTCAACAGTGTGGGACATTTTTTCAATACAAAAATAGAATCATTTTCCAGGTTGTGCTATTCAAACAACTAATTTAGTTTTTTTCATGTCGTTGTGTTCCCCACTTCCAAGTTAAAATTTGGTTATTTTGATTGTATCTTTTTGTTTACTGTTATTTTTGGTGTTCGTTTCTGTTGAATTTGAGAGCAACGGACCACAAAACAAAAACAAAATCCCTGTTGATGTTGCCTACCACACCTATTGTTAGCACCTGTTCTAAATACATCTTGCAAGGTGTATTTTGTTTGGGATCAAACGTTGTAATTATTGCATCCAGCTCCATCTAGAAAATATCCCATTGAACAAGAAATTTCCCAAGGCATGTGCGATATCTAGTTAATTCCTTTATTTTTGATATGCACTATACATAAGGGTGCAGCGACTATGTATGAAATTTTTGTTGTTACGTTTTTGTAATGTTATAGACTTTATCCGGTATTACTTTTGAGATATAGAACGAAAACAAAATTTATATCGAGGGCTTATATTCAACAATGGGTATCTACAAAAACACAATTTTGCAGGAGAGCGAAAAAACTGTTTTATGCGCAAATAAGCCACAATTTTGATGAACTCATCTTCTATTAACAGAATATATGTAACAAACACCCAAACTAACAAGTTTCTTGAAATTCGCGTTATGTTAGCTTCTATGGTAGAGAGCCAGTATTGCATCAATAATGAAATCGTTGTATAGGAAAATAATATGTAGATAGCCACTTTTTCATTTTTTTTAAACTAAGATTGTTTTACGAATTTTGATTGAGGACCCCTAAAAAGGAGACAGGTAGGGGGTAGATATGTTCACAAGAAATGTTGGGAATGAAAAAATAGTGGGACCTGTTCCAATATTTGAACCTAACAGGGGCCACTCCTAGGGAGCTACGGGTTGTTTTTACCTATTTCACATTATTTTTTGACTTGTGGCCTAGGGCCTCAAAAAGGGTATAGGGTAGGTGTGTTCAAAAGAGTTGTTTAGGATCAAAATCTATAGAAGAAATGTAAAACATTGAAGATTCTTTAAATGCTTGAAAACTATTTTAACCTTTTTTAATTCAAATACAATGTTTTTTTTTTGCAAATTTTAATATGGATATAATAAATAAATTAAATGTTTCAGGATAATACATTTTTAAAATTTTTACTGCGCCTGGCTGAGATTATCATAGAAATAGTGATACTCCTCTGGAATTACAGCCTTTAGATCCTGTAAATATTCGATCGGTTTGCAATTGCTTTGGTTCTATGTGACCTTTATATTGCTTGATTGTATTAGGCAATACAGTGTAATTTGGGGAATATAAAAGAGATCTTAGATAGGATACTATCGGGTCTCGACCAGGTCTAATACTCGAAAATAGAAGAGTATTATCCTTATAGTTTTTAAAAAAATCATAATTTAAATATAATTTTTTTATTGATTGATTTTATTATTCTTTACAAATGTTGAGATATTTCTTTTAAAGATATTTATGTTTCTTTCTGCTTTGATATAATTAGGTAGCATATTATATAGTTTAAGTCCTTTGAAGAACAGCGATCGTTGCATTGCTGTTGTCGTCACCCTTTGTAATCTGAAGTCTTCTGCGTTTCTTAGATTATATGGCTGCATTTCACCTACATAGTTCAGCTGATCGATTAAATAGGCTGGGGCATTTCCCATCTTAATTTTTTGGACAAAGTTTAGTGTGTTTAGTGCCAGTCTTTGTTGTATATTTATCCATTTCAGTGTATCAAGCATTGTTTGTATCGGAGTATATCTGTTGCATTTTAATATTGCACGCATTGCCTTATTTTGGAGTTTTTGTAGTCTTTCAAGTTGTGTTGTTGTGCAGCAAGTGTACAAAATTGTAGAGCCAAATTCAAAGTGCGGTTTTATTATAGTATTGTACATATTTATTGCCGTTGTAACCGATATTTTATTTCGCACCCGCTTAAAAAATCCAATTTTTTTGCCAATTTTTTTACATATATATTCAACGTGTTGTTTAAATTTTAATTCTTTATCGATAACGAATCCGAGATATTTAATTTGCTTAACCTTTTCAATTGTTTCATTATTTATTTTAAAAATTACATTACAGTTCATGTTTATCTCCATTATTTTAGTTTTACTTTCATTTAGTTTTAATTTATTCATTTTCAGCCAATTGTTTATGTTGTTCATATCATGCGTTAAATTGTCTGTACATTGTTCCTCTGTATCTCCTTTAGCATATATCAGTGTGTCATCAGCATACATAACTATTTCGCATTTCTCTAAAATATTGGGCATGTCATTTATATATATTATAAACAGCAGCGCTCCTAATATTGATCCCTGTGGTACCCCATATTCATTATCAGTTTCATCTGATTAACACCGTTTACCTTAGTTATTTGTTTACGGTTTTTCAGATATGATTTAAACCATTGTATTTCGTTTTCTCTAATCCCATACATATACAGTTTTTGAATTAATAATTCTCTATCAATAGTCTCAAATGCTCTTTTGAGGTCCAAAAAAACTGCCATAATCTTATTTTTTGTGTCAACATATTTCCATTTATTTATCATATAGTTAACTGTTGTTTCACATGAGTATTTTTTCCTAAATCCGGATTGATATTTTGATAGCAAGTTATTTATTTCCATATAGTTTTCAAGCTGTTCCTTAATGATTTTTTCCAAAATTTTTTCACACGTTTTCAAAGTGTTTATTGGGCGGAACTCGTCACATTTTTTTGTTTTATTTATTTTTTCTATAGGCGTTATCATTGAATACTTCCAGTTTTCAGGAAAAACACCTGTTTCTAGGGATTTATTTATAATATTAAGCATATTTTTACCAATTATGTTCCAGTTATCTAAAATAATCTTAGTTGAAACTTTGTTGAAGTCTGGTTTATCTTTTAGGCCTTTACATACGTTTTTAAGTTCAGTTAAAGATATTTCTCGGAATTTAAATTTAGATGTTATCACCGGTATGTTGTTCGTATATTGCACGTTTTCTATTGTATCTCTTATTAATTTTATACTGTCAACAAAATAGTTGTTAAATTTGTTAGCGATTTGGTAGTTATCTTTACACTCTCTATCATTAAAAATCACAGTTTTTATTATTGTTTCCTCTTTTTTTAGTACAAAGTTTTTTATCTCCTTCCACATTTGCTTTTGGTCTTTGGCATTATTTATTCTATTATTAACATATTTGTTTTTTTCATTTTCACTTTTATTTTTATACATATTTCTTGTCTGTTTATACTCGGCCCATGCATATTCTGTATTTTCTGTTTTGGCAATCTCGTGTTTACTAATTTTTTCTCTTTTAAGTATTTTTAATTCTTCGTTGAACCATTTTTTGGTATCATTTCTTGTATTTATTATTTTTTTGTTTGTAAATTTTTTAACCGTGTTCTCTAGGCAAGTGTCAAGTTTATTAGCGCATTCATTTACATTATTATCCTCGTTATCTTTTAATATTGCACCGAGTTCTCTATTAAATAAATCCTTTTTATATTTAAATATTTCAACTGTTTTTTTATTTATTTGGCTTTGATTTTCGTTTGTATATTCAATTTTTATATCTATTGCTTCATGATCTGCTATTTTGTTTGCATTGTTATTTCTTGTTGAGATGTTACCATTATTTGTTATTACATAGTCTATTATTGTCCTCGAGTTTTGTGTGATTCTAGTATATTCGTTAACTATTTGTTTTAGTCCATTATCATTTAAAATACTTTCTAATCTGATCTTGTATGTTTCTTCTTTGCTCCAATCTATGTTAAAATCACCTGCTATTATTATATCGTAACTTGTTTCACATATATCTTCGATTATCCGTTCAAAAACTTCACAAAATTCCGCTTCACTACTACTTGGTGATCTATACACCGCCATTATTACAATTTGTTTATTTCCGAGTTTTGCCATATATGCACTAATCCAATAATTTGAGTCGGAAGTCTTCTCACCGATTTTTGTAACATTCCATTGCTTTTTAAAATATATAACACCCCCTGTTCTGTTAGAATTGGAGTGTGTATTATATAGATCGTATTCTTGTATTTGTATTTCATGTTCATCAATATCTTTTGTTAAATGGGTTTCTGTGAGTATTATAAAATCTGGGGTTTCTTCATCAACAATTATTTCCAATTGGTTGTAGTTATTAACTAATCCGCATACATTTGTGTAAATGCCACGTATCTCCTGTGGTTGTTACAATATAAGCCCCAACCTCTTCTTCTTCATCTCAAGCTTATTTTGGTATACTGGACATTCTTTATTCGATGTGGCATGATTTTCATCAAGTCCCATATTCAGCCTTCTATTTGTTCTTATAAAGTTTATACATTTATATAATATTTCTTTATTGCATTCTTTGGATTTGTGGTTTTCATGACATTTATAACAAATTTCTTCATTTTTACATTCACCCGCTTTATGGTTATATCCGAGACATTTAAAGCATTGAATTATATCCGTTCCATCAAATATTCTGCATTTTTCCCACCCAATGTTTAGTTTTTGTGCTTCTTTAATCTTTATATAAGCCTCTTTATCTACTAATATTTTCACATTATAAATTATTTTATTATATTTTTTAAATTCATATGATTTCACTATTTTCATTTCATGTTCTTGCAGTTGTTGGTTTTGTCTTTTAATTTTGTCTATTATTTCTGTTTCTGTGTATTTGAATGACATCTGTTATAATTATAGACATATCATTTTCATCTGGCGCTTTTATTTCATATGTATCGCTCATTTTATTTTCAATCGCATTTTTAATTTTTTGTCTTGCTTCGTCGTTTTCGCTTTGTATTACGATTGTACCATTTCTTCTGTTTTCAATGTTTGTTATATTAAGGTCAGCTGGATCTACCCTGTTGTTTAAGTCCTCTTTAGTTTTAACACTCTTTTGTTTTTCTTTAGGTTTTATTATTAGTGGTACTTGTTTTTTTAGATCTGGCAATACCGTATTTTTCTTCACTGCATCTGCGAATGACATTTTGTTTTGTTTATCACTAGTTTCCTTTATTACTTTCTTAATTTCATTACACATCTTTTCATTGTTTTCTTCAATTGTGTTATAAATGTCTTTATTTTTCTTTTCAAAATCATTTACGACGCCGCAGAGGTTTTTAATTTCTTTAACACTTTTCTCAAATATTTTTTGTGCATCATCTATTTTTCTAAATCTTTCCTCGTATCTTTTTTCAATTGCCTGTAATAATTGTCTAATTTCATTTTCATTTTGCTTCAATGTCATTTCAAAATCTTTTTTATATTCGACTAAGTTTACTTTGTTTTTGTTGACTCCATCTTGGATCTCCCTCAAAGCAAAGTCCACATTGTGAATATATTGGACACAATCATCGCACATATATCTCAAATATGGATTCCCTTCTAAGATCTTTGATGAATATTGGTCAAGGCCCGCACATTTATCTGCACAGTGATATATTTTGCCACATACTCCTGCACATGCTATGCCTGTTTCGCCACGGATTGCTCTCTTGCATTTATGGCATTCAGCCATTGCAGAGTCATAAATTTTAAGTTAACTTTTTGTGTAAAAAATTAATGTTTTATTAATCTTTTGATTTTTTGCCGTGATTATTTGGTTTATCTACATGTATATATAGTCCTTTTTCTATTTTTTAACCACTAAATAATTTATTTTCACCAATTCACAGAGCTTGTTTGGTACAAGCAAAGCCGAATTTGGTTTATCGTTTAAATTAATCCATCTGTTAACTAAGTCCTTATGTATAGATAGCGTTGATTAGAACATGGGACGACATACTTGCAACGCGATTTGGTTGTGCGGTAGCTTAAACATAAAGCATAATTGGAAGGCAAGTGGTGAATTTCAAATCAGCAGCACTAATTTGACTTAAAAAACTATCGTTGTAGATAGTCATATGATATTTAGTACTAAAAATAGTTTTTTTTTGAATTGAAATTTTTACAGTAGATGCGTATGTGGTCAGCGACGAGTTAGACGTTAAAAAAAATATCGTCAAAATGTAGATGGCCATTATTGAATATAAGCCCTCGATATATTAATAGGATGTTAATATCATTTTTTTACGTCTGTCGAATATTGTTTTACACATACGAGAAGATAACTTAATTTTTATTCAATTCAAAGTTTTCATATATTTTTTATTGTATATCCACAATATTGGTTCATACGATATCATAACGTGTTAAATTTTTAACAAAGTGGATATACAAGAAAATGACTACGTAATATCTCTGAAACCATAAGAGATAGGGACCTGGGGATTAAACAGATGGACAGATCTAAAAAATTTATCCCAGGAAAGTGTTATCTCATTTTTTTGATTTTGTGATATACGTGAAGATAATTACGGAAATACGATATGCTGCACTAACATCAACCAAATGGCAAATTTCAAAAACTTTAGCTCCCACTGGCCTAGTAAACAAAGCAAGTTTTAAGTTAAAACTCATTGTTTTACGCAACCATGTTTATTTAACTTTGTTTTTATTTTGACTTATTTTACAACATAGTAGCAGTCCGATCAATAGCTTAAGACGGTTCCTGAAGCAAACACCCTAGCCGAACTATGTAAAGACGTATTTCACATTTTATGCATAAAACAACGAGTACTACAGCTAAAATAGGTCTGCTCCAAATATTTGGCTCCCTTATATTTAATTTTTGGCAAAAATTCATGAGGCGGACCCGCCTCAAAAAAAGTAAAACCGAAAATCGAGTAAAACATGTCAATTTTAGAAACCAACAACTTTTTTAGCTGTCGAAAAAGGGACAAAATCTCGCGGTTTTTTTAATTTTTTTTACTTCAACGCAGGAAATTTCGTTTAGCAGCAAAATTAAATTTTTTCGTTTATTTTTTGCCTGGTATAGCATTAAATGCGGATTTAAAAAAAAAAAGTTTGCGGAAGTCCACATTTTCCGAAATATAGGTCTCCAAAGCTTGAATGTATAATCGCGCATAAATCTGCCATTTATTATCCGATCCTGATGAAATAAATTGCATAAATGGCTAAATTTATATTCCAACTAGTTGCACGGCCGTCCGGCCGGACTCAGGCAGGGAGGATGAAATTCCCTCTGTACCTTCAGTCGATGTGTGACAAAATCAGAAAAATCGCGCGAGTTTTTAGAAATAATTTTTTTTATTTTGGGGTAAAAACTACAACAAAGGACAACAGCAATAAAAGACAACAACACCAAAAGACAAGAACTAGTTGGTTAAACCAAAAAAGTGAGGTTAAAAAACATTTTTTAAATAACCCCTCAATGGGTTAATAAAAGGAAATACATTTATATACAGAGTTATAGAGTTTCATAAGGGCTTTGTAATGCTACATATTTCAAGCAGATCGGATGATAACTATCTGAGATATGACCGATTATATGCTCAAGCTTTAAAAGCCTATATCTCAAGAAGTTGGACCTAGCGCAAAAAACAAATCTTAGGCAAAAATTCAGGACATGGGGCAGGCAAAATTTTTTTTTAAAAATAAACCAAAATTAAAGAAAAGGTAAAGAATGTGAGAAAATGGAAAAGTATCCCTCGCAGGGACCTATGTTGCCCGTACCGTGTGGTAGAACTTTTGGAAAATCGTTAAATTTATATTGCATTAAGTCCCTCTGTACCTTAAGTGGATGTGTGGCAAAATCGGGAAAATCACTTGATACTTTAAAAAAAAATATTTATTCTGGATGGTTACTGTACGCACAAAAGTGGACTTATATGGACTTAGACATCCCACGAAAAAAAGAATGACACCACGGAATTCGTGACACAAATACCTTTCTTTGAAGTACCTACACTAATCCATACCCAAATGTCCCTGGGTGTAACGGTTTGTGGGCCCCATATGTCCGTGCGACGGCTATTTTTCAATTTTCTCACATTCTGTAATATTTCTTTTCAGTGTTGCCAACATTTTGTGAGCTGAAGGCGTAATTAAAAACCAGAAAAGCGTAAAAAAGGGTAAAAATTTCCTTAAAAAAGCGTAAAAAGCGTTTGGCTTTATTTCTACTCAAAATGACTAAATTTTCAATAAAACACGTTTTTTAAAACTAAATACTGTTCTCGAAATGGATTTTGTCCTACGGAATCTTTGAACTCATTTAGTTCTATCCAAAAAACATCTGTTCGATATTTGTTCTTCCATAGATTCGGTTTGAAATATTCAAACGAATAAGACGTGAAAAAATAAAATAATAAAAAAAATCGAAAAATATATACATATACTGAAAATATTGAGCAAGAAATTTTTTGGACTTCAATGAAGGGGAAAAGACGAATATCGAGAAACTGCAGAAAGACGTAAATACATCGGCAATTCCAAACATGGCGAACAACTCTGCAAAAGAAAAAGCCAAAGTCATTTCAAATGTCCTAGTCAGAGCGGAAGATGATGCAAACTTCAATGTCATCGATTCAGGAAAATCGATCAAAATATCAGGGGAAAAGGTGAAGGATTTCGAAGAAATTTTTCGGGAGAAATATGCGGCTGCTACAAGACAGGAGAATGAAATACATACGATGGATATAGAAGGTACACCATTCAACGATGAAGGATTCCAAGTAATACACGGCAAGAGGAAGAGAACAAACTCGGATGTTATTGACATATCTGGTGTAAGCGAACAGAGGGTCGATGTACCAGGTACACAAAATAGATTTAAACTATTAGGAGATTTACTCATCGAGGAAGAGCAGTCTATTCCTGCTGTAGGAGAAAGGAAAAATAGGAATACAAATAGTTTTAATTCTAGAAAAGAGACATTTTGCCCCCCGATAATTTTATTCAATGTAAACATTCCACAGTTAGTTCAGCAACTTAACACTAAGAACATTACATATAAAATTGTGAATAAAAATAAATGGAAAAGCAAACTATATCTTAAACAGTCATCAATTCACTCTGAAATGATGGCTGTATTAAGAAATGCCAACATAGAATCATATTCTTACACCCCAAAAGATCTAAAACGAACATCTGCGGTTTTAAGAGGATTACACCATAAAACGGAGATAAACGATTTAAAGGCTGAACTAGAGAAGTTACTTCCGAACACTATAGACAACGTTTCTAAATTAACCACCGATTATTCTAAGAAACGGAATATTGACACTGGATTGTTTTTGATTACCTTGTGCCCAGGGAAATCAATTAAAGATTTGACTGCACTACATTTTTTACCGAACCAGAGAATTTCATGGGAGCTTCCCAAAATAAATTCGAGGATTCCTCAATGTTGGCGATGTCAGCAATGGGGTCATATGTCCAAAAATTGCAACAAACCCTACGTTTGTATAAAATGTGATGAAAAACACCTTCCGGGCGAATGTAAATTTGTTTCGAGTGAGATTAACTTGCCCTTTTGCGCTAACTGTGGCGAAAAGGGGCATCCTTCGAACTTTAGAGGTTGCAAAGCATATACTACATTTATGAGACGAATGAGAACACGAGGAAACAAGCCTCAGAGAGAAAACGGCAGGCCTCTGTAAATGTTGTAGACGCAGTCAAAAGTTGTGGCTTCATAAATCTGGATAAATCTTTTGCAAGCTTATTTCATAATTCAGCAGGTCTTGAGGGGAAGTCCGTCAAACCTGCAATTATAATTGAATTCTTGAAAATTGCAAATACAATTTGCAATCCGCAGCCTTTAGAGGATAGAATAGAATCTTTTATGAAATCATATAAAACAATGCCAAGGCATGAAGCTGTAAGTCAATGTCTAAAACTTATTGATGAAGTGAAACAAAAGTATGAACCGTGAACACCTTACTTTATTGACTTTCAATGTAAGATCTCTCAGAGAGAGAAGTAGACGAGTAGAACTACTTAACATCTTAAAGTTCAATGATATCGACATTGCTCTTATACAAGAGACACACTTAAGCGAAGTTCATCGCGTTATTTTGGAAAATTACTGTTTTATAAGAAATGATAATTTGCAAGGGATTGGAATGGCAATTCGTAAACATTTTAAATTTGAAGTGATTAAGATTCCAAACGTTAATTTTCCGAACATATCGATTGAAATAGAAATAATTGAAAATGGAATAAGGAAGAAAATTCTCATTTGTTCAGCTTACTTTCCGTGCAACTCACAGCAAAACCTCATTCATGACGGACTGTCGTCAATTTACCAATTTTCTTTGGATTATCATGGTGTTATCATCGGTGGAGACCTTAATTCTAAACATGTCTCTTGGGGAGATTCAATGAATAACATTAATGGATGCGCTCTTTTTAACTGCCTGCAATTATTCTCTTTAGAATTCGTAAGAATATCAGACAATGTACCCTCATACCCAAATGGTTCTTCATTTCTTGACCACTTTATTGTGAGTTCAAACTTAGTGAATCTTAACTCCTTGAACTTTGATATATGTAGCTTACCAACATTTTCAGACCACTTTCCCCTAAAATTGAATCTGCGACTTCCACTTTTTGATATTATTGTATATTCTCCACCTATTTAACTCATTTAAAAACACTAATTGGAATATTTACAGGCAAGATATTATTCTAGCATTGTTGGAAGATTATCCGAATGCGGAGATAAATATTTCAAATAGTGAGATAGACTCATACATAATGAAATTTACGGAAACGATAGTTCAGACGAACTTATCTCATTCCGAGAAAATTGAGTTGGGTAGGAGATATTTTAATGTTTCGCAGAATATAAGAAAATTATATAGTATAAAAAACAGATGGCAGAGAGAAACTAAAGGCATCTACAATAGGACTTTAAACCGGTTTGACTCACGATATTTATTGTTATCCAAACAAATTCAACTATTGAACATAATTATTAAAGAACAGGTTCAAATAGAACAACAGAACATCTTCAATAGAAGGCTTCTCAATATTAAACCAGGACCCAAAGCTCATACACAAATTTATAATATACTAAATTACAAAAGGCAATCTCATTTAACAAAATTATCAGTAGATGGTTCAATAATCTCGGACAAATCGGTTTGCCTTGAAAAACTTCGTGACTACTTTAATAACATTTACAGAGGTTCTCCAATTGGTGATACAGTTAATATTAACCGGACTATCACGGAATTTATTTCATCTGTTCCTGATAATAATATATTATTTAGCACGTAAAATTCCGCACTTAATTTACATAAAGATTCAAAATTAGTTTCATTATCTGAGTTGAAGAATATTATTGGGAATATTAACAATAAAAAATCGTGTGGGTTGGATAATATATCAAATTATGTTATTAGAAAATTTCCTACAAAGGCGCTTGAATTTTTGTTGATAATTTTTAATAATTGCATAAGCAATTCCTACTTTCCTAACATTTGGAAAATTTCGAAAATAGTACCAATTAGCAAAAAAGTACACAATTGTGACATAACCAATTTAAGACCAATTTCATTATTGTCTAACTTGGGTAAAATTTTCGAGAGAATAATTAGAACTAAAATGGATTTGGATATGAGTTGTCCGTATACATCAAATTTCCAATTTGGTTTTATTAAAAAACACTCGACTACAGATGCTCTTTTGAAATTCCACAATGATATTATACGCAATTTACGTACTAGAAAATGCACAGTTGCTGTTTCCCTGGATATTGAAAAAGCCTTCGATCATGCGTCACACCAGGGCATTCTATTTAAAATGATTCAACTGAGGTTCAGTGCAAATGTAGTTAAATTGTTTCATAGTTTATTTTCAAACAGATTCTTTTGTGTTCAATTTGACAAATCTTTCTCAAATTTTGGAAATGTCCACTCTGGTGTTCCACAGGGATCCATTTTAGCCCCACATCTTTATAATATATTTATGTATAACTTTCCTCACGTTGACGAAAATTCTTGCGGTTTGCTTTATGCAGATGACTCTCTTCTATATTCCCATGATGAGTCCCCTCTTATTGCTTTAAATAACGTGAAACAGCATTTAACAAAAGTTAGACACTTTTATGATACTTGGGGTATTAAAATCAATATTCCAAATCTGAGGCAATTTGCATTAGAAATGCTTCCGGAAAATGCAAGTCCTTTGTTGTCCCGGAAAGTAGAAAATTAAAACTAAATATTGACGGTACGGATATACCATTTAAGAATAGTTTAAAGTACTTGGGCATCCAGTTCGACAAATTGATGAAATTTAATAAACATGCGCGATGTGTGATTAAGAAAACTTACAGAATTTTAAATTTATTCTCGAGGATTCTTTCAAATAAAAATTTACCTATAAAAACAAAATTACTTTTATATAAGACGAGTATTAGACCAGTATTTCTTTACGGTTTTCCTATTTGGTTTAGTATTTCCCCAATAGTAATGAAGGAAATGGGTATCCTAGAACGTAAAGCCTTGCGTCATTGTGTGGGGAAATACTATGCATCTGAGAATAAACGATATTCGAATAGTACAATTTACGGGGAATCCGGTATAACCCCCATAGGTCTATATGTTTGCGATATTTTGAATAGATTCATTTCTAGACTTCCTGATCACACGAATCGGATAATCGTCAATATTTTTGACGAGGAGAAACATTTTAGTTGGACGAATACTAACTACTTATCACCAATTGGATTCCTCAACGAGAACTCTCCAAATTTCAACACAAATGCAAATATTTGTTATGATTTTTATTTAAAATCCGTATTGGGTACTCATAGAGGTTAATAATTATTATTTACTTTCCATTTATTTTTATATGTCCCTATATATTTTTTAAGCAAATTTTTTTTTATACTTTTTTTTTTTATTTAATTTTATCCTGTCCCGTTATTTATTTTTTTTATATAAAAATCTATCATTGTATTTAGTAAGGCTCAATAAATTATTTGAAATTTGTTCTTCCATAGACAGTTTCTTATATTATCAATACTTAGTTCCATATTAGAAATGACATCCGCTTCTCTAATATACGATTTAATAAATGCCAGTATTTCGTCTCTATTGCTGTTATAGAGAATGGTATTTACACTAAACAATGATATTGGAACAGACCTAGTATAGATCGGCACGTCCAATTTTTTTGCTTTTTTTTTGGTTGTAGGGATCGCTATTTTAAGTAAAAAAAGTAAAATAAAAAAATCGGGGGGAACCCCTATTTTGGGAGTTACGGGCCAAGTAGCCCTGGCAGGGACCTATGTTGCTCGTACCGTGTGGTAGAAATTTTGGAAAATCGTTAAATTTATATTGCAACTAGTCGCCCGGCCGGGCTCAGGCAGGGGGGTTAAAATTCCCTCTGTACCTGAAGTCGATGTGTGGCAAAATCCGAAAAATCACTCGATTGTTTTAAAAAAAAAATATTTTCTAGATATTTTTAAAAATCCGATATCTGGATAACTAAGACAGTTATCGAAAAAATGTATTTAATTTTTTTTGTTTATTTCGACTCGTTTTACACAAAAAAGTTGTGAAATCGGTCCCATAACACGGCACCACACTCGTAGTATCATCCTGTATGTCCGAACTTTGGGGGCCCACAACTCCGAAAATAGGCGTTGCCCCCGATTTTTTTATTTAATTTTTTTTACTTAAAATTAAAAGCTCTATCCAATGGTAATAGTTTGGAGCCGAAGCGAGTTGCCGACCTATTCTAGGTTTAGTATAGATCGGCACGTCCAATTTTTTTGATTTTTTTTTGGTTGTAGGGATCGCTATTTTAAGTAAAAAAAGTAAAATAAAAAAATCGGGGGGAACCCCTATTTTGGGAGTTACGGGCCAAGTAGCCCTGGCAGGGACCTATGTTGCTCGTACCGTGTGGTAGAACTTTTGGAAAATCGTTAAATTTATATTGCAATTAGTCGCCCGGCCGGGCTCAGGCAGGGGGGTTAAAATTCCCTCTGTACCTGAAGTCGATGTGTGGCAAAATCCGAAAAATCACTCGATTGCTTGAAAAAAAAATATTTTCTGGATATTTTTAAAAATCCGATACGTGGATAACTAAGCAGTTATCGAAAAAATTTATTTATTTATTTTTGTTTATTTCGACTCGTTTTACACAAAAAAGTTGTGAAATCGGTCCCATAACACGGCACCACACTCGTAGTATCATCCTGTATGTCCGAACTTTGGGTGCCCACAACTCCGAAAATAGGCGTTGCCCCCCATTTTTTTTACTTAAAATTAAAAGTTCTATCCAATGGTAATAGTTTTGGTAATAATAGGTTTAAGCCCAACAAACATGTATACAAATTACAACAACTCGTCTTATACCATATAAATAATTATACCCATAGTCTAATAATATAAGTCGACGCGTGGCGTGTTGTTGTAATATGAAACGATTTTGACAGAATTTTGTTGTACTATTGTTATGACAATACACTCGATATGTCAAAATCATTTTATATACGAAGAAGAGGCAAAGGAAAAACGCCAAAGTAAATAGTTACATGCATCGAATTACATATATTAAAAAAAAAGTAATAGGCAGAAAGTTGGAACGCATTTAAGATCCAAATTGGTAAGTATCCATCGGTAAGTCCATACATATGTAGGTAATTTTAGTTACTTCATCTATATAGTTTTAGCCATCAACAAAACTACAGGCGGTGAAACGACCAGCGTGAGCAAAGAGGGCAAGGAATCAAAACAAATGATGAGACAAGTTTGACACTTCGAGTGTACTACGTAAACAAAGAATGACAAAAAGAAACAACCCAATAATAAAATGCCTGATCAGCTGGGCTTATGCTTCCACTTATATTATTACACTATGATTATACCATAGCAGTAGCAGTACGAGTATATGGGGTGCTTAAGACAGACTGAAGGAATGAAAGAGACTTACATACATATGTATGTATGTAAAAACTTGCAATAGCAATAAATATTCGAATGTATACACGTTGCCACATTTGAAAAGCCAAAAAGCGCTAAAAGCACCAACGGAAAACATGAAAAGCGTACGCATAGCGCTTTTTTTCCTTTTTGGCACTATGGACCCTATTTTCGCGTTTTGGAGGGTCTAAAAAGCACCATAAATAGTGCGAAAAGCACCAAATTGGCATCGCTTTCTTTTTGTACTTTTTTAAAAAAAAATTTTTGCCTGATCCTGAACTTCAGCCCAAAACTTATTTTTCAACTCAGCGCAGAAGCCTTTACCGTTGGTGAAATTTAGGTGCAGATCTGATTTTGCTGCTAAAATAGTTTATGCCCAGTTTTTTTGACCCTAGGGGACCCATGGGTCCGATCCAAGGCTGATCTAGTAGAGGTTAACGCATTAGAACTGCTGATTTCTTATGAATCTGGCTGGCAAATTCAGTGTATTTTGTAATTGTACTTTTTTGTTTGGTCATATGAATTTGACATTTAGTCATTAAACAAAATCCCTGTTGTTGTTGCCCACAACAACAACAAATCCTACTGCGTTAACCTCTACTAGATCAGCCTTGGGTCCGATCGTTAAATAATATGTTGGTTCCTGAAAACGTAATTTTACTCGATTTTTTTTTGTTTGAGTCGGGAGCCCAGGCTCGTGCATTTCAGCTGCATTTTTGGTCCATTTAGCACCTTTTTCGGCACCTTCTGGTAACACTATTCTTGATACAAATACATACATAAAATATGTACAAATCGCGATGCTAATACATTTCTTTCAAGTTTATTGTTAACATCAGGTGTAAATTACAGTACATTTTGTCATTCTAAAATTCTTAGAACTCACCAGCAGGCAACGTTTCCGGCTAAACATTTACACATCTTGTTTGAAATTATTATTTCGAGTTGCGAAAATTAATTTATTTCTTTGTTGATTATTACGTTCAGTTTAACACACCAAACTACTTTCTCAATCAAGCGCCCCAGCGACGAACCAAGTTGTGCGTTAAAAATGCTACTGACGGAAATATTAAATTTACATCAGTGATGCCATGGTAAAATGAGTAAGGTAAACTCGTTAGAACAGCTGATTTCAACATATTTCTTGCTTAGGTGTTACTCTTATGTCAAATTCACATACATTTTGTTTGTGTACTTTTTTGTTTACTTTTACAGTAGATACACACATGAAGAAAATTTGACAGATTATGGACACCAAACAAAAACAAAATGCCTGTGTTTGTTGTAACAATTCCTAGTGCGTTTACCTTACTTATTTTACCATGAGTGCATGGTAGAAATATAATGGTAGATGCAGTACGACAACAAATACAACAAGCCAAAAACAACAGGCATTTTGTTTTTGCTCAGTGTCTGTGTTGTGTCAAGTCAGCTGATAGAAAAATGATGAAAATGTGAACAAATTTGCAAAAAGTGCCATTTAGAAAATGATTGAGTGTTATTTGATATATTGAAAGTGTTTAAGTGTGAAAATTAAAACGTTTCTATGTAATTTTTGCAGAGAAATAATTCAAAAACAGCAGTTGCTGGCGAACGGGGATTGCAGGCAAACAAATGTAAACAAACTTTGACATAAGAGAAAAACTTACTCACACTCAGTGCAGAAAAAAGTTAAAATCAGTTGGGCTAGTGCTTCTACCATTTCTTTGTACCATGCATGAGTGATGCCATTAAGTGATGCTAACTCCGTACCGATTTAGATTATGCGTCTTCACCCTGCGTTAAATCACGACCATTTACATTGCACGTTCCACCCGTGGGTTCTTTGTCGTTCAATCGGAAAAAATTCATTGTCGTTTTTTGGACAACGCGTAATGCCCATCCGTTTTGAGTTTTTATTTACCTCGTTTTGTATACAACACCGATTTTGCAAAAGTGCATAAACAATATAATTTTTTTATTTTTGACCTTTTAGTTCATCATGCCATTTTTTTGTTAAAGCGGTGTATTCTGTTTTTTTTTTTTAAATTTTCGTTTTCGTTCACTTTTCACTTGCTTTTTAATCAGTTCACCGCGAAACTTTCGTAATCAAAATCAAGCACAGGGTTGTTATGCCAAAGTTATTTCGTACGAAAACAATTATTCGGTAATTGTTTCGGACCGGAATTTGTACATTTCGATTATTTTACACAGCAGCCGCACATTAAAGTAATCAGTTTCATGAAATGAATACATATTATAGTTGAAAAATTCGAAAGTCCGAAAAACTTACTGCAATACTTTCCCTGGCCACTCTTGCAAATAAAATTTTATTTTCACAATGCCATCCGATGCAAAGGTTGTCACTAATTGCGGTTACCCGTGGATTAAAAAGCACTAATCTACTAATTATTTTTATCACATTCTTATTCATTTTTATTTTATTATTGTGGTTAGTTGCGTTTTGAAAACTTCTCATCCCTTTATAATTGTTATCTCCAATCGCGGTCAACACCAGGGGGTTTCTATGGCACAGCTGATCGAAAAGGTACTAGGGAAATGATGTAGAATGAGAGAGCAAATGAGACAGCAATTAAGTTTAAATAGTAGCTCTGTTCCCGTACGTACTACAACTTACTAGTTTTACCACTTTTACTCGAAAAAGCGTTCCCGTACTCAAGAAAATAGTAAAAATAGTAAGAACATTTAAGAGAGAACAAAAACATTGTGTTCTCTTTTAAAACTTTTTACTAGTTTTTACTCGAAGAATTTTGCCGAGTAAAAGTAGTAAATTGTGATTCTCTATTGAATTGTTAAAATAAATTGAAAATATAATTTAATATCGGCAAATGAATGGTTTTTACTGAAAACAGAAATACATAATAAGTGTGTTTTTTTTTACCCCGCTAAAGTTAATTATAGCTTAATTTGTACGGGACACCTAAGCGATATTAAGTTGCATTTCAATTTCCCACTTAAATTCCGACTTGTGCAATGGCAATGTTGCCACATGTTAAATTTCAAGAAATGGCAACAAAAAGTTATCTTAGATAAATTTTGTTATCATTTCTTGCGAATGAAAATGTTATCAAGCAGAGCAAAAGAAGAAATTTGCAAAATGACTTACACATTTTAAGTTCATTAAAATTATTTTGTTTAATCGAAGACCACGTATACTTTTACATCTCTAATACTACGTTTATACGGTGGCCTACATCGTGACATCATATCACGATACGTCAAAAAAATACACGTATAAACACTTTAGCGCGATATACAGTTTGTCACGAAAGTTTACTATGATTTCCCTCCATATCACGATATTCTATTTGTGAGTTGCCACCTAGCATCATATGGCTGTTTATATCATGATGTGTTGAACAGGAACATGGGGATATCACGATATGATTGATATTGATCATGGTAGAATTATGTACCAGATATAGTCGTTTAAACAGGTGATGAAATTTTTTCCATGTCATGTTTCGTTTCACTTGTCAAAATCTTATGTATTTTGTTTTTCCTTTTTCATAGAGTTTAACAACTGAAACGAAAATGTTGCTGTTAACAATTACAACAACATCTGCTGCTACCATGAGTTTGTTGGCACTGGCTACGAACGTGTTGCCGTATCGCTTTTTTTACCCATTACAGCAAATGTTGCCACATTGCGTAGTATTAAGTGTGGATCGTTTTATTTGGAAAGTCGTAAAGTCGTTTAAATGTAATGATTAATAGCTTAAGGGAATAAAAAAGCAGCCTTAATAATATAATAACCCTGTGGTTGATTCCAGCAGTGCGAGGTATTTCCTGTTGGATGTTTCGGACGAGGACCATGTTGTGGACACATTTCTGATATAATAAGTTTTACCACATTTACCATTTTTTCGTTCCCGTACTTGTTTGAAACTTGGTCTCAGAAAGAATTTTTTGATATTTCTGGTGAAACTCTCTTTTACTAGTGTTACTATTAAAAAGTACGGGAAAAACCCTAGTGTTTATTGATACTAATGACAGCTAAATTATGTTTTATGTTCTTTGCATTGAACGAAAATACGCATTCCGTTTGATTTCTGTCCGTTTTATGTCCAACCAAAGTGTAAAATTGGTAAAATACAGCAGCAAATCGAACTCGATGAAATGGCCTACTACCTCGTCGTCATGAAGAGGCAGCGAAGAGAGTAATAGAGGCTCTTAAGCGGCTATTAGACGATCAAGCGCGGCTTGATGAGAAAAAATGGTTTGCTATTAAACGAGCAAGCCCACACATCAAGCATCAGTGTAAAAAAAACTGAATAGTGAAGTTTACATCCATAATGTCGCGCAATATATTTATTTTTCGTTTTAATACATCCACTGTCGCTTCTGGTTCAATTGTCTTTACTTTATCTTAAAGCTGTGCGTAAGCTTTTTGAACGAAGTTCCTTATCACAATGTTGCGGGATGGGGGCTAAATGAAAAATTTTTAACCAATTTTTTTTAACCGTATTATGC
The DNA here is from genome assembly GCA_963931995.1 of Phaonia tiefii. Lineage (NCBI taxonomy): Eukaryota > Metazoa > Arthropoda > Insecta > Diptera > Muscidae > Phaonia > Phaonia tiefii. The sequence goes on along the minus strand of OZ008367.1, from coordinate 228,978,752 downwards.
TATAACCCTGTATACAACCCAGTATTATTTTGCATACTTTTAGGAATTAGGATTTGTACAGTCAGGGACATATATGAGGGTTGATTTCTTCAATGTTGGCTTTGTGATAGTCATGCACGTGTGAAGTGTGCTGGTTTCAATGGAAGGCATTATGATATAATTACGGCTAAGGATGCGGGCTTCGCTGGAGCTAAGCTATTTAACGAGGCAAAGAAAGGATTTCAAACTTTAAATGTAATGATTAATTTAAGTAATATGTATTATAAAAATCAGATGTTGTGTTTGTTTTGTTTGTTTGCATTTTTTAGTACCGTATAGCCTCGAAAACGGTTGGACTGATCTCTTTGAAATTTTTACAGAATGTAACTGTGTGGTCGGTGGTGAAAATAGGGTACTTGAATTTTTGATATATCAAGTGGGCATGGTCCCGCCCATTGGACTCTATTCTTGAAAACGCAATGTCTGGAGGACTGTTTCACCAATCGCCTTGAAAATTTGTGTGGTTGCATTTGGCAGCAAAATTCGTGATCCAACAAAAAATGGGCGGGATCGCAATAGTGGGCGTGGCATACATCTTGAAACTTTGTACGGCTGTACCTCATGAACTATCAGAGGTATGAATATGATAATTGGTATATAAGTTGTTCGTACAGTACGAATTAGTCAGGGTGTAAGTGGGCGGTGCCGCGCCCCCTTTTACAAAATCGCTCCGATGGCTTTTCTAATAGACCGATTGTTATGAAAATTTACCGATGACCTGCTGATAGTCCTGGGCTATACTTGGAAAAGATTGGATAAAGGGGCGTGGCACCGCCCACACAACTTCAAATTTAAAATAATTATATATCATGAACTATCAGAGGTATGAAGATGAGACAGCTAGGGTGAAAGTGGGATGTGCCACGCCCCCTTTTCAAAAATCGCTTTAACGGCTTTTCTAATAGACCGATTGTTATGGACAGTTTACAATGTGGTACTTATGACCTACTGATAAATAAATAAATAAATGGTTACCCATTACATCCCATGAAGGGACAGAGGAGAGCTCTCACAATCATTGATCTGTGCGCTTTCCAGTTTTCACTCACTGATTGGGATCTACAGTATTACACCGATTCCGAACCGTATTTTAAGAAGCTTTTTAATGGCTATATACTTGATAGTGTCGCCGTCACTATACGAGGTGACCGCCGCCGAAAGAAATTTTAAGGTGGTCTCAGCAGGGATCGAACCCAGGATCTCATATACAAGATGCGCGCACACTACCACTGCACCACCTACTGATAGTCCTTAGTTATACTTGGTAGTGATTGGATAAAGGGGGTGGCACCGCCATACAACTTGAAATTTAAAATGGCTATATCTCATGAGCTTTCAGAGGTATGAAGATACAATTTGGTATATATGTTGTTGTATAGTATGAATTACTGCCAGGGTGGAAGTGGGATGTACCACGCCCCTTTCAAAAGAACCCGTTGTATCAGTCATAACAAAGTACGACAGTGGTTGGTACACATGGGAAATGTTATCAGAATATGAAAGTAGGCTTAAGTAGGCGCTTTGCTATATCACGTCAGAATTTTGAGAAAATCGATTTTTAAGCTTCGAAGGACCGTGGAGGTTCACTTGTAATGTAATACTATTATAAAAAGTTCTATAAAAACAGAATGGGTGAACCGATTTTAATGCTTGAGCCAGTTTTGAAAAGGGAATTAAATTTGGATTTTTTTACTAAAAAAAACATTTTTTCCCTCCACTAGATGGCGCTTTAATTTCCATGTAAAGTTAAAAAATTACCAAAAATACAAATCCTGAAGCTTACTCACGAAAAAATAAACGACCAACATTTGTAATAAATAATTGTTAAGTTGTCATATTAATTTTTGTAGTTTTACATAACATTTACATTACATTACATTTTTGGTTATTTTTTAACTTTACATGAAAATAAAAACGCCATCTAGAGGAGAAAAAAAAAATGTTTTTTTATTAAAAAAATCCAAATTTAATTCCCTTTTAAAAACTGGTTCACCTATTCTGTTTTTATAGAATTTTTTATAATAGTATTCCTTCGAAGCTTAAAAATCGATTTTCTCAATTAAACAGGTCAGATATGAAACTAAGAAAGTGACCACAGGTACGAATGCATATGAATATCATTGAGGTCAGTTTCGAGAGCATTCTAATAATGCATTTTTATCCCAATAATGCATTTTTTAAAAAAATCCAGAATAATCTTATAGAGGCTACTATAATCACTGGAAATTATAATGGAACCGATGCCCTGATTCCACGCATTCCCATGATACCTACAAACTTGCCCATCGATTTCAAAAGATTTCAGTTTCCGATTCGGTTGCCATTTGCTATGACCATTAATAAAGCGCCAGGGCACTCGCTTCAAGTCTGTGGCTTAAATTTGACAAATCTTCCCACGGACAATATATGTTGCATGTTCTCGTGTGAGTAAACCTTCAGAAATAGAAAAGAATATCAAAATTATGTCAAGCGCAACGGAAACAGCTATTATAGTAACGGGTTTTTCAATAAGACCGCTACAAAAGTTTTTTAACCCTTCTGCACAAATTCAGATTATACCCCTCATAAACAATTTGTGGGTCAATTTGACCCAATATGAAAAACACATCCGTATAACGGTTAATTAATTTTTTTTTTTATTATTTGAACATAAAATATACAAATTCAATATTTATTTTAAGACAAGAAGTTTAATTCTGGGTGTTTATACTTATACACAACATGTTGTTTGCATAAATTGTTTTTGCATGTATTGCGACGGATTGAGTGGTTGTTTGAGTTTTTGGTATGTGGACAAACAAAAGCGTCTTTGTCTTTTTCCCAATTACCCAAAAAGCAGGAGGTAGAATCTTGAAATTGAATGATCTTCGATGAACTGGGAGTGTCGGCTACTACAGCTTCCTGGATCTTTGCCAAAAAATTTTTCCCAGAAGGCCCATAGGGCATTCGCGAGCATTGGTGGTCAAAATGACCCACAAATTGTATACGCGTAGGTAAAGTATTTAAAATGTAATGAAAAAAAATTGGCTAGTCGCGAAAAAAATTATTTTTACTTAAAATCCATCAGAAGGCCCTGACTGAGGATATGAAAAAGTTGTATAAACTTGCAGCCATCCTAAGACATGATTTTCGACGGTTGTTCTTCAAAATTGGGTAATTTTGACCCAATTTGTGCAGAAGGGTTAAATAAAACCAAACCGGTTTTAGATACCAATGAAATTCTTTATTCCTGTGAAAGTACGTTCGATGCCATTATGTATGGAACTCGATTTCTTTTGCATGGCCACCACGGGCACGCTTGCAGAAGTCCAGACGCTGAACCCAATTTTCGTCGGGTTTCAAGCATAAATCGGCCGATGCTGCTGCAATTTCACGTTCCATATTCGTACGAAGTTCATCAATCGTCGCTGGCTTGTTGGTGTAGACCATAGACTTGACGTAGCCCCACAGGAAATAATCTAACGGCGTCAAATCGCACGACCGAGGCGGCCAATCGACTGGGCCATTTCGTGAGATAACACGTTCACCAAATTTGGTTTCCAGTAAATTGATTGTGGCATTCGCTGTGTGGCTTGTGGCGCCGTCCTGTTCGAACCACATGGCCTCCAAGTCCATATTATCCAATTGGGGCCAAACATATTCGGTTATCATTGAACGGTAGCGATTCGCATTCACAGTAATGTGCCGGTCTTGATCATCACGGAAGAAGTACGGCCCAATGACGCCGCCGGCCCATAAACCGCAACAAACCGTAATTTTTTCGGGATGCAATGATGACTCATGGATTACATGTGCATTGCTGTGGATTACGTGTGGAAATGAGGCTCATCGCTGAAGATGATTTTCCGATGAAAATCCGAATCATTTTCAAGTTGTTGCTCAGCCCAATTGACGAACATACGACGCTTATGGTGGTCAAGCGGCTTCAGTTCTGGCGTAAAATTCGCCACAACGGCGTCACAGAGATGCTCAACGCTTGAGAACGACGTGTGAGAGACACATTTGGGCTTTCTTGAACTGAAGCCTCAGCGGCAGCAATATTCTCGACACTACGGGCACTTCTTTGTCTCACTGGCACGGGAACATTTTGTACTGTGCCCGTGGATTCAAACTTTTCCACTAGACGCTCAATTGTTGATCTGGTAGGACGATTATGACGACCATAAATTGGAAGTAGCGCTCTTAAAGTTGAGGCCACTGGCTCCAAATTTTGGTAGTAAATTTTAATAATTTCGACTCGTTATTGGCCCGTATATCTTTCCATGATGAAATGGCAAACCTTACTGAAGAGAAATATCAAAAGAGCGGGAAAAAATATGGCGTCTGTTGCTGTCCCTATCGATTTACTTTTGTAGCGTCTCTGTTGAAAAACCCTTTATAATGAGAAGCTTTTTAGACAAATCAGCACTCGATCGAAATCTAAACCAATACTTCTAACAAATAGTTATTTTACATTCTTCTTCATAATATTCCAGTCAACTACAGGCTTATTTGCCCACTGTATTCTTGTTCACGCTTTGGCATTAAAATAATTTTGAAGGCAAAGCCGGGTCCGGCTAATTTAGTATATATTGTAGTTTTGAACTCAATAAAAAGTAAATTTAGAAATTCCAAAGTGATAGAAGTTTAAAAAAAAAGAAAATTTTCTTAAATAAGTGAATTTTCTTAAAAAAAGTAAATATTCTAAAAAAAAATACAAAGTAACATATCTTAAAGAGTACCTTTGCTTAAAAATAGTACATTTTCTTACAAAAAGTACATTTTCTTAAAAAAAAGTTTTTTTTAAAGTACCTTTTATTAAAAACGTACATTTTCTTACAACAAATTCCCTTTGCTTATAAAACTACATTTTCTTTAAAGAGTACATTTTTTGTGAAACAAAATAACTTTTCTTGACATAAGTATCTACCCTTAAAAATTTACCTATTCTTGAGAAAAAGGACCAATTCTAAAAAAATTTTCATTTCTTAAAAAAAAAAATACATTCTCTTGTAAAAAATTCATAGTCATGCCTTTGTCATGCCAAGAAGTACTTCGCTTTAAAAAACGACCTTTTCGGGAAAATATAATACATATTCTTACAAACAGGACCTAAAAATATATTTAAAAAAATACATTTTATAAAAAAAAACACTTTTCTTAAAAAAAGTTAATCATTTTACAAAAAGTGTCTTTTCTTAAAGATTCATTTAAATTATCGTATTTTTCAACAAGCGCGTTAGGCGTGTTGGAACTTACTACTACATAATATATAGCGAATGGAACTTCATTACAACCGGGTGTCCCCTGACACCTCATGTAATTTTTTTATCTTATTATGATATATATCACTTTTTATGTTCCACAGTTCTGGGAAACTTTCATACAATCGGATGAAATCTTGCAAAACTAGATTTTAGTTTTTCCAGTTAAAGGTAAAACTACGTTTAATTCTCCAATTTGTGCGAGTTGAACTAAGTTTAGATTGTGTTGGCTTTTGACATTTTGTTGACATTTTTTGGAGTTTTGAAAATGAGTTTTTCCTCGGATCTAGAAGACATTAGTGACCAAGAAATGTGCGAAGAAGTTTGTTATGAGGTTACAAGAAAACAACGCACAATAATGACCCGATTCGCTTGGCGATAATGACTTCTATGTACGATTCCGTCTAACAAAAGCATCTGCATATGCAGTTCTTGAATTGATTGGGCCACATATAAAAAACAACACAAAGTTATATTTTATTACACCAATTTCAAATGAATTTATATTAATGCAAATTACTTACCTCAGTTGAAGAAAAGAAGCTGCAACCACATAGAACAATTACCAAAACAAAAAACAAAAAAAAAGACAAATAATAACAAACAACTGTTGATATCTTTGACATTTGCACAAGGTTGCCATGACAGAGTAAAAAAATTGTGATGTATTTAACTGTGCACTGAGAAACAGAACGGACAGTTAAACTAAAATTAAATCTAATCTTAGTTTTAGTAATCCGCGGTTTAAACTCGCTCAGAAAAACTGGCCTTAAGAGTACTTTGAGATTTGGCTCACCAAATTTTATGTGAGAGGTTTTTAAATACAACACATGGCAAAATAAGTAAGGTAGAAGAATTAGGAATTGCAGGAATTTAGTTTTTATATCAAGGGCCGGCCTTATCAAACTCAGCTGATCGAAATGGACAAGATGTATTTATTCTCTTATTTTATATATATATATATATGTATGTGTACCTGAGGCTTTCACTGCATTTACACCGAACGATTAACAATGAAATATATGTTCTACAAACAACCCGTTAATCTATCGGTGTGAATACAGATTTATTTATTTATTTTACAAAAAGTACCTCTACATGGAAAAAAAGTGCTATCGGAAGAATAAAGAAAGTCCCCTCGAAAATTATCAAATATCAATAGGCAATATTATTAGTTGAAATCATAGCTGTAAGGCTTATACACACCGAGGCGTATTTTACGCTTGACGCAAACGCCAAAATGTTGTGTATACTTGTGCTTATGGAGGCTTTCACACCAGAGCTTCCAAAAACGTCGCGTCAAAGTCTGTGCAGCGTTTTTAAAATAAAACGCTGCTTGCACCATTTTTTTCGTTAGACGCGTGTAAGCTATTTTGTTTGTTTATGTTTTCTAACGTGTGTTGATTATTGCAAAAATTTCAAATAACAAACATCGAAAAATTAATTGATGTTGTAAAAAAACATCCAATTTTATACGATTTACCACATAAACATTACAAAACTGTTCGAAAAAAAGATAAAATATGGGATGAAATTGGACTGGAGCTGAATGAGACTGGTTTGTATAGTTGTGTGGTGAATTATTAATATATTTTTGTGAATATTTGTAAGAATCCAGTTTGTTGTAGCTTTACATACTTATATTCGCGTAAATCTAGAACTTCTTGTATTTTTCTTTGGAATTATCAACTGTTTAGTAAGTAGCAGTGGCCGTCGGTGGTGCAATGGTAGTGTGCACGCCTCTTGTACATGAGATCCAGGGTTCGATCACTGCTTTGACCACCTTAAATTTCTTTCGGCGGCGGTCACCTCGCATAGTGACGGCGACTCTATCAGGTATTAAGCCATGAAAAAGCTTCTCGAAAATACCGTTCGGAACCGGTGTAAAACTGTACGTCCCAATCAGTGAGTACAAAACTAGAAAGCGTACAACTCACTGGTTGTGAGAAGCTCTCCCCAGTTCCTTCATGGGATGTAATGGGAAACCATTTTTTTTTAGTAAGTAGCAAGCAAATGTTTTAAGTCTTCCAAAACATAAGCACCCAACAGCACTCCCAAAGTTTCTCTTTTGGAGTAAAATCGTGTCGAAAACATCGGTTGTAGTAATACTATTAAAAGGCAACAAAACCAGTTTTTTAATTTATTGTTGTGAGATACTGATCGTCGCGAATCCCTGGTGGTACTATAAAAAGACCTTAATTCTGTCTCTGGCGGCTCCAAATTTTCAAATAAACCATTACCAGATTTTTTGTTTATTAGAAAATTGTGCAACATGCATGCTGTTTTTATTGCCAGGATTGTTGTAGACTCTTTGGTTTCTATAGGCCTATAAAATACTCTCCACTTTTGCGCCAAAATTCCAAAGGCATTTTCCACCACCCTTCTAGCCCGGCAAAGGCCAACATTAAGTCTGTTCTTGATTGTCTGTATGGAAAGGGCCTTACTAAGTATGGTTTAAGTGCGAAAGCTTCATCTCCAATCAGAACATGTGGGCACTCCTCATTTTGACCACGTAAACACTTTGGCGCCGGAACATTCATTCCACCCATCTCAAATCTTTTTCCCATATTGGAAGCCTCGAAAATCCCACCGGCGCAGTTCTTACCAAAACCACCAATTTGGTTATTCTGAGAAAACGGTAAGACGTCCGACAAGTGCGCGACAAAGTTTCTAAATTTGCAAAATGACCAGAACCTATAGCTCCCAGAGCCATCACCAATATTTGCTCCAATTGATTTGGAGATTTGCAAAGTCAAATTTCATGGAATTTCTTCCACCTAAAAGTGTTGCAGCGACAAAAAAAAACCCCATAGGGACGAAAGCCACAGCCCAGCACGGCAACAAAGCCGGTTTAGCGACGGTTATCCAAAACAAACAGACCAGTCACATCCGTCTGCAACCAGCCACGACACCAGCAGGTAGCCGCACAGCCGCGGAAATCGCCAGTTGCCCCGCTGAAAAAGGAATTGGCAACTTATCCTGCGAAGACTATGTAAGAACATCACAGACGTGTACTAATGCAAACGCCATTTAAAAACATCTCGCCAGCGTAACACCACCAACCATTTTCGTCCAGCCATAGTTCCTCTGCAATAGAAATTTTCATCTTCATCATTTCAAGTTAATCCTGCAACATGCAATAGACCACAGTAAGCCAGTAGAACAGCAACAGCAGCAGAGAAAAGGGGTAAGTTCACGTTTGCCTTTTCGTTTTTAAACCGTGGGTCACTAGAAGAATCATCAAAGGCCGCTAGAAAAATTAAACTACCGCCCCAGAGGGGCGAATATGGCCTAAAAATCCAGTAAGAATCGCCAAATAACTATCAAAAACGCCACTTCAGAAGTCTTTTAAACGCCACAGAGGGGCGTAAAAACCCCAAAAATAAAAATTTGAGTGCATAAAGGTGCGAAGCACCAAGATTTAAGGCCCTAAGCCATAAATAACAAGTGCCTTGGCGAATCACTGCCCGATGAGCTAAGGCAAATTAAGCCACTACCTTTAAAACCAATATACATGTGTCTGTAAGTTCGGTGTTCATATTTTAAACGCTTAGATAATTTTATCATGAACCCCGAAATTGAATTGTAATATGATAAATAATTGCCATAATTTATAATGAACCTATAAAAAAGTACCAGAAGATATTAGTGTGTAAAAAGTTCCAAAATGTGTGTTGACCCAAAATGTCTCGGGATTTAGTCCGCGGTATTTGAGGGTCAGGTGTAAAAGAATTAAAAGTGCTTGGTGGAACTCATGAAACCGTCGAAAGTTTCCACAAGTCATTGAATCGGTGAGCGTGGCTTATGGGAATTCTCGAAGAAGTTACCCGAACTAAGCAAAAATTCTAAGATTTCCGACATGACCCAATTGGGCATCCAGTAGCATGACCCAACATTCCGACATGACCCAATTGGGCATCAGGTCACGAATGACGAGCCTAAATCCAGCCAGCACAGGCTAGATTAGTTTTATGTTTTTAGAAAGGTCGAAAGAAAGCAATCTAAACTGCATTGATCGAGTGCTGGTTAACACATATTAGATTGTAGTCGAGAACGTCGGCCATTAGAAGTTTTTGGGCAAAGGTCCCCAAACATTTTGCGAATACCGTCGGAACAAAAAATATACTAACTCCGAATGTATTAGTGGTTAAGGGACCCGATGAAATGTTAATATTTTTTGTGAATTAGAATTGTTTGAAGCTAAGTAAATAATTGTAAGTGCTGATGAGCATCATAAGTTTAAGTCAAGGCTTGATAATTAGCCAATTTTAGATAAGCGCTTCGCCCTGAAGGGCAGATCTATGTATAGATGTTTAAGGCGTATTATGAACTTTAAAGTGCACCTTACTGTACTTATATGTGGCTGTAAAGTATAGTTAACTATATTTCTCTCCTGAATAATAAATGAAATTTTATATCGTTCCAAAATTCATCCGCGTTATAAATATGATCGGCTAAAGAGGCCGATAGGTAAAGGGAGGGATAAGATGTAAGTCATCTAGGTAACTTTCGATTTTGGGACGCTGCTAAAATATCAGAGTCATGGCGAAGTCGCAGGGGCTTTGAGTGGGAGGGTACCACTGGCATTTCCATCCGTCAGTGTCTTCAGTAAAGCAAGGATAAAATACCGTGCGAAAACTTTTCTTCCCTTTTAACAAAACAAACCAATTTTTCCGATTTTCTCTTTTTATTTATTTAGTTTTTTTGCGTGTGTTTTTTATTACAAAACTAACTTCGGGCTCCGTGTCTTTTTAATTTTTTATGTTGATATATCCGCTTGTGTGAAATCCCCGTCTCAGTATGCAATCTAGTGTTCAGTGTCAGGCTGTAGTTGTGCAGATGAGTGAAGAGATCCCCCCATCCGGCGAGTTCCAAGACCGGCTTACGCAAGGCATACTGAGCAACTCACTCGATCAGCGCGTAAACTCTCTGAAATGTTTGATGAACTTGCAGCAAACTACCGTACTGACACAATGGCGCTCAACGTGGGCCCCCGAAGGTTTTCTTTGCAAACCTGACGGAGCAATACCCACGTTGGCACCTACTGTGTTGGTCACTCCTGACATAATGGCGCCCAACGTGGGGACTCGAAGATTCACAGCGTGAGTTTAGAGGAATCACATCCACGTTGTCGCCTACTGTGTCTGGTGAACCTGACATAATGGCGCCCAATGTGGGGCCCCCGTAGGTTTTCTTTGCAAACCTGACGGAGCAATACCCACGTTGACACCTACTGTATTGGTCACTCCTGACATAATGGCTCCCAGCGTGGGGCCCGAAGTTAGTTTTTGTAATCCGGTATCGTGTAGTTTAAAGTCTTACGGTGTTTTTTACGCTTTCCGAATTTCTTTTCGACACTTTTGTATAGTTTCGTCACTTGTGATGTCATGCTCTGGCATATTGCCACGAACAATTGCTCCAAGTGAAGTTCTAACTTGAGTTTTTGCCATCCATATTTAAATTTAATAATAAAATCAGTGTCTTTTAAAGTTTGTTGTTGTTTTCTTTCATTTTTTATTTGTACTATAGCTTTAGGTAGCTACGAGTTTTTGGACTCGACTGAATACGAAGGAAGTATTCAGGGGAGTCTGAGAGAGTGAGTCACGTATGATAGCTTCAGACCTCATACGTTTGCCCTTTCTTTGCCTTTCAGTCAACCTCCATTAAACAGTCAACAAACCAAACAGAACGAGACAACTACAATTAGAATAGTTCGTTCTATAAATAGAACTTTCAAAACTTCTGCATCATGGCATGTAAGTAGGAAAGCAATGTGTAAGTAGCGACAACCAATCACACTGCACAATCAATAAATATCTTCGGTTAGTGACTTGTGTAAATACACACCGCAGTGGCTTAACGGGCTAGACGCTGCTGATGATGATGCTTCACAAACATCGAAACGATCGTCCAGCGAATGTAAGTTCGAATCCCACCCGCAGCATTTAAATTGTTTCACTAACCGGAGAAAACATGATCTCTTATAGCCTTGAAGGAAATTACAGTTTTGTTTTTCATTTGATGTTTTGTTTTATGGGAGTAGTTTTCATCCTGCTATACATTTCGTTACCTGGATAAGCTTACGTGCTTATCTCCCAATTTACCATTCATACGTATTGTAACTTGATTTTGATTATAAATTTTGCTTTTGATTTTCTTTTGGTTTTTGATGTGATATTTTTGGATGAAAGATTCCAATCTTGGGTGTTTGATCCCGTTTACGTTAATTTTTTTTTGAGTTTTTGTATTAATACTTACGTTATTACCCTTTTTCTTTTGACTGCTTTTTTGAGATTTAGGTTGATGATAAGATTTTTTTTAGTAATTGATTTATTTGCTATACGCCTTGCTAGTTTTATCTTTCTTTTATTATATTTTGTTTCATTTATTATTAATACCATTTTTGGGTTTCAGCATATTACTATATTGCGTTTTTTAATTAAACATTTTTCCCTATAGGAGTTACTTTAGGGAATCTTCTACGTCTGAATCGCTGTTAAGAGAAAAAATTTATTTTTCCCCTTTTCCATATATTCCATTTTTGAGTTATCTTTTTTGACATCGGCCATTAGTCGATGAATACGCGAGAATCAACGTTAATCGGTTTTCGGCGTTAACATATTTTGTGTTTTTACCTCGTGTTCCCAGAGGGAAACTAGGTTCTTTCGTAGTTTTTGTTTTCATCTCCCGAGAGGAGTGTCATTTGATTAACTTTCGTTCATTTTTATTTCAATTTGCTTTGACTTTTAGGGCAAGATGCCCATACATCATTCTCCACTCGACGGAGCTACGGATGTGCCTAATCTGGCACAGACAGAATCTCCCGGAGTAGACCCGACGCTGACTACAAACACAGTCCCAACGGGTAGAGCGCAGACGGTGATTCCAGTTTCTGGATCCGCGTCAACCGCTTCAGCACCACCAGCAGTGTCTAGCGGGACTTTTCATCCTGGGAGTTTAAGTTTGCCCAGGAGAGGAGATGGATCAGTTGCCCAGACGCAGTCCATCGACTCATCGAGCTTCAGCGTTTTGACCGCTTACAACGATCGGACAGCACCCAGGCTAGGGGCAGAGGGACCCAATAGCCAGTGCTCTGAACAGGCTCGTCAAAATGACGAGGACGCTTTAGTGAGGAGGATTTGCCGGTAGACTTTGGCAATTGATAACAGAGTGTATCCAGCAACCAGAGCGATGCCACCTTTGACAGCAGCTCCAGTGGGATATCAACCCGCACATATGGATGAGACGTCATATTTACAGCCAGATATTGCCGAATTTGCCGTTCAACAACCAAACAGGAGGCCTGGAGGACCATCAGTCCAGGATATGAGAAGACAAACAGACGAAGGGCTACACTCAGGCTACGTGAGGCATCAGAGTGGACCAGCTTAGGATTTAGGAGTGTCTGGGGGATATCCAGAACAAGGATTCGATCGTCAAGGTCCGAGCGATCAATTTTGGCCCAGATACGACTCGACACCACCTTTAGGATACTTCGATCCTAGGACAGATGAAGAGACGCGACCATCCATGGCTCAACGAGAGACGCAGCAAAGCTCGAATTGGGATGGACGCCAAGAATCCGCAAGTCAAGGATATCGGAGACCCGACTTAACAAAAATGGGGTATCAAATTCGACGGTACCACAAGAACTATGAATGTACAAGAGTTTCTGTACCGCGTAAATGTATCGAAGCGAGATTTCTTTTGTTCAGAAAGCGACCTACTAAAAGGACGACCATCTTTAATGGAGGGTCCAGCTTTGGAATTCTTTTGGAATTTCCGTAAGCTTTCGCCGATGCTGAGTTGGAGGGAAGTTCAAGCAGCCATATTGCCGCACTTCCAAAGGTATGCCAACGAGTTTCAGCAGCAGGTCCAGATTCTAAACAGGAGGCAGCAGCCCAATGAAAATTTTGAAGAGTTTTATAATGTCATAATGCGGTTGAAGAATCAGCAGGGCAAGCCCTACCAGGAGTCGCAATTAGTAGAGATAATGAAAGGGAATCTGAAACCATCGATTGTGCAACTGCTGTTTCCGATTAAAGTGGAGAGTCTTTACGGCCTGAATCGCGAAGTATGCAGAGCAGAGCAACTACTGGCGACGCAGCGGCAAGCGATGCCCGCTCGCCAGAATCATACGGCTGGAGTGCATGAGGTGACTTTTGTAGAGGGACCAGCGGTTGTAGACGTAGCAGCGGAAGTTGAAGCTCTGGGAGTTTCCAGTAAATTGGCTTGCTGGAATTGCCGAGCAGTTGGTCATTCATTCCATGATTGCCCATCACCCAATAGGCGCACTGTTACACCTAAGTGCCCTAGATGCCAGTGAAACGTGGCGAAGTATCCACCTCAGACCGGGGAGGTGCGGACAACGGAGATATAAACCCAGTCACAAGTAAACTAATCAATACTAAACCAGCTGTGACGAAGTTAGAAAACTTAATCGTTTCTAATACTAAACCTGATAAGACGAATTGTGAAATTATCCAACCGGCTGATACTACAAGAGTATCAACCTCATCTGATGGTATGGACACTAGCAGCTTGATGGAGAAGACTGCTGACGATGTGGAAGTATGGAAAGGAGATGCTTCAGTAGGAAATAAAGAGGCTATATCAAGAATTTGAAGAATAATGACCGTGTGGAGGAAAAATTAAGAGTTTCTGTATTAAAGGAACTGAAACCGTATCATTTGCGCTTGTCTGGGTATCGGGAAGCGTGAGCAAGAATTTATGGCGTATCTGACCGAATCGAGCGAGCGAGAGTAAGGTATAAAAATCGCAAGCCCCTGCGCAGAGAAATTGCAGCGACAACTCTGTTCGAGGGTACAGATAATAGATTTTAAGCTAAAGTACGAATAGGAGGAGTTGAAGTTGAAGGACGCGTAGACAGCGGGGCGTCCGTCACTTGCCTAGGCAAGGGGTGCCAAGAGCTAGTCGAATGAGCGGGACTTCAGGTTCACCGATTTGGGTCATCAGCCGATGGCAGCGCACACCGTATTCTCGGTAGGATTCGTTTGCGAATTAATTATAACAATAAGTCTGAGGAGATTAATTTTTACTTCATGAGGACTTTCTTGTTGCTGACAAGGATTGAGAGTCTTTCCACTCGCGGGGTAGAGCTGGCGGAGGAGGATCAGGACCCAGAAGCGGTTACGACACATGTCTTGTCGCCACAACATCAGGAAGTCCTCAATGCTGTTGTCCGGATGTTCCCCTGATATACCGAGAAGGGACTCGGAAGGACACAGCTTGAGATGCACTCGATCGATACGAGAGACACAGTCCCCGTTAAGGATCGTTATTATCCAGTTCTGCCTGCGATTCAAACTCTCTTATATGCCGAGGTGGATCGCATGTTGGACTTGGGAGTCATTGAGCCCAGTGAGAGTCCATGGAGTCATCCAGTGACTTTAGTTCGCAAAGGGCCTAAGAACAGGCTATGCCTGAACGCACGCAAGCTCAATGCACTCACTGTAAAGGATGTGTATCCACTTCCTCATATAGAGGGTTTGTTGAGTCGACTTGGAGACACATTCTATATCTCGAGTGTCGATTTAAAGGACGCGTTTTGGCAAATCCCTTTGGATCCAGCCAGTAGGGAGAAAACCCCGTTCACGGTTCCTTGGAGGCCACTTTACCACTTTAAGGTAATGCCTTTCGGGCTGTGCAATGCAGCCCAAAGACTTTGCCGGCTGATGGATAAAGTAATTCCTGCCGCGATCCGTGATCATGTGTTTGTGTATTTGGCCGATTTGTTAGTGGTGTCACCAGACTTTCAAACGCACATGGAGTTATTACAGCAAGTGGCACGTTGCCTGGCTGACGCAGGACTTACCATCAACGTCCAAAAATCAAAATTCTGTTTCAAAGAATTACGATATTTAGGATATCTTTTGGGAGGCGGTCAAGTAAAACCTGATCCGTCTAAAGTGGAATCTATAGTAAACTATAGATTTCTAAAGACATTGAAACAAGTGAGGAGTTTTCTAGGCGCCACGGGTTGGTACCGTAAATTTATTTCGGACTACGCCGCCATCGCGGCTCCTAGTTCAGATACTCTTAAAAAGAGTAAAGCTTTCGTTTTCTCTGAAGAGGCTAAATCTGCCTTTGAAGAGTTGAAAATGGCTTTGGTAACTAGTCCAGTACTAGTTCACCCAAACTTTTCAAAGAGATTTTTCATCCCGTGTGATGCTTCTGATCATGGAGTGGGAGCAGTGCTTTTCCAACGAGACGAAAACGGAGAGGAGCATCCGATAGCTTATTTTTCCCATAAACTGACTTCAGCTCAACGCAATTACACAGTCACTGAACGTGAGTGTTTGGCGGTGGTGCGGGCTATTAAGAAATTTAGGCCGTTTGTGGAGCTAATGGCTTTTACCGTGATAACGGATCACAGCAGCCTCAAATGGCTAATGTCACACCGTGACTTGAGTGGACGTTTGGCACGGTGGAGTCTTCATCTTCAATCCTTCGACTTTGTAATCGAGCATCGTAAGGGCAAGTTGAACGTCGTACCAGACACATTATCCAGATATGAAATGGAAGAAGTATCAGCGGATGTGATGAAGTTGATTGATCTGGCTGATGAAGCCTTCAAGAGTACGGGCTATGGAGAATTGATTGTGACAGTGATGGAGAATGCGAGCCGTTTGCCAGATTTACGCGTTACAGACGGCTTAGTCTATAAAAGGACGATGCCGTATGATGGAGTACCACTTTACGAGGACTTTGCGTGGAAGTTGTGGGTGCCGGTTGAGTTGACGCATAGTATAATCCAGAAGTCACATGATCCGCCGCATACAAGTCACGCAGGTTTTTTTCTAAAACGCTGAAGAGGATAAAAGAATACTTCTTTCGCCCAAATATGGGAGTGCAAGTTAAGAGTTACGTTGATGCATGCCAGACATGTCGAGAAGCCAAGGCTGCCAATACGACGTTGCGACCCCCAATGGGTAAGGAAGTGGTGATGCAGCGTCCGTTCCAGCGCGTGTATGTGGACTTTTTAGGTCCATACCCGCGCTTGAAAACTGCAAATTGTTATATATTTATAATTTTAGATCATCTGACCAAATTCGTAATTTTCAAAGCAATGCCCAAAGCGAGTAGTAAGAGTGTGTTCTTATTACTGAAGTCAGCCACAAGTTTGGTGTGCCAGAGAATGATTTTGTGACGAATTTTGGCATCAAGCATTACCGGACTGCTGCGTACTCACCGCAGGCCAACGCAACGGAGCGAATTAACCAGTCGGTTTTGTCAGCCATAAGATTTTACATGAAATAAGACCACAGAGAGTGGGATAGACGTTTATCCGGAATCGAGTGCTCATTAAGATCAGCTGTACACAGCGCGATCGGGGTGACGCCGTATTTTGCACTCTTCGGAGTGAATATGATCACTCACAGGAGTATGTATGAGCTGGCAAGGCGACTGAAGAGTCTGACGGATATTGGTGAGGAACAGGTGCCCAAAACAGTGGGCCAATAATTAATTCGGTTCAAAATTCAGAAGAGCCTTCATAAAGCCTACTAGAAGAATGAAAGTACATATAACACTAGGTGTCGACCAGTGAAATATATACCGGGACAAGAAGTTATCGACGGAATTTCCAGCAAAATAGTTTCAAAGATAACTTTAATGCGAAACTGTGAACTGGAGAATTTGAAAAGAAAACGGTTAGCGTTTTTCACGCAAAAGATTTTAAGCAATGAGTGAGTTGCTTTCGGTGTAAGTAATAGTTGGGTAATCCCAGAACGTGGGTTCGAGCGTTCGTAATATTAGCCGTCACGGTACCGCGAGGCAAGTTATTAATTTTGCCAACGAACTGTGTGAGTTTCTTCATAGTAACACGGAAGCCGGTTAACGTTGATTTGCGAGTATGTTGACGAATTATGGTGTTGCAGCATTTGTCGGTGTAGAGTGTTAGAATTTGGCGGTTTGAGTTGTAGAGTGGGTAGTGAGGTCTCTCGTTTGTATATTCACATCTCTAGATAAACCGAAGTACTTAAGGTAATTTTCTTCTTGTATCTTTGCAGCTAGTTTAAGTAACAAACCCCCAATAGCAAGATCCCAATAGCAAGACCCCCATATAACAAATCAATAGGTGTTTAATTAAGGCTATAGATATGGCGAGTAGTGTATAGTGCAGCGTATGTCTGTCGATGTTAACACCGGACGACGAGAGCGTTTGCGTCTCCAACTACGGTCATGTTTTCCACCGCGACTGCCACATCACATGGAGAGAGCAGAACCGCACGGACTGCCCTGCCTGTCGACGAGCCGGATACACCACCCAACCAGTCTACCTCGTTTTAGTGAGGGCGAACCCGTAGCCGACGTGGGTGAGCTACTGGCTTTGCGAGCTGAAGTGCGCACAACAACGCGCTGTTGATTAAGCGGAAATACTCCGACAACAGGCCTCGTACGACGAGCTTCATACACAGTACGACTTTTACGTCATGACGCTGCGACGGGAACAGCAGGCTACCCACCAACAGCCAGCCTCACGTCGAGCCGAAATCCGAGCGACAGAACAACGCATGGGCTCAGGATATGGCGCAGGTGCGGGCAGAATTACAGGCTTGTTCACTAGAAAACGAAGAGCTGCGCAGGAGAGTGGATGGCCAAGTCGACGTACACATTCAAGCGCAACAGGCACGCCGGCGCAATATCGTTTACGCTCGTGAGCAACAAGCGGTCAGAAATACGTATGAGGAGAGCGTCAACTGGCGAAATATCATGGGGTACGCCAACAACAAAGTGCCCATACGGCACCTATCAGCAACAGCCATTGCGGACCCTCAGAGGGCCATCGAATACATTTATGAACGGCTCTTGCTAGAATTCAAGCCGGAAGTGGTCCAGGTAGTTAACACCTCCCCGATGGTCCTATACCCCGATCGGCATCAAATTACTTTGGCATTTTCAACACCGGGAGGCACATTCGACGTGCTAAGTCGTTTCACTCGGCTTAAAGAGAGCGGCAGAGTTGCGGTTCAGCAGCTGGAGGCCAGAGATAGCGCAGCAGCGGCGCGTCTCAATAAACATGCGGGCCTTCGTACTTTCGGCCTTCTTAGATCAGCTCCCACAATCATCTCGCGCAGGTGCGCAACCACCGAACTCCGGTAATTAAACAGAAAAGAGAAACCAACGAGCCAACAACATCAAGGGCAAGATGCCCGGACATCAAGAGGACAGAATAGGCCAAAACCAAACCAGCATGGAAGGAGTAGGTGTCAGGGCGAGGTTGATCAAGACTTTGCTACTGCATGACGCAAGATTACTTCTGAGGGTGATGATGACAGCCTGTACTTTGAGGACCCTGGGTCACCAAACTCTAGCATTGCGCTGGAGGGAGGTCCCACAAGACCTTTCTGCTGGATGAGCCGGGATTAGTCCTCAGAAGTGATGTTGACAGCCTGTGAAGCAAGGCCCCGACCGGCCAACCTCTGGCACGAACTTGATTTTCAACTCCTTCAGCAGCCATTTTAGCCGAAAAGTTGTTTATTCTGCGACTAAAAGCGAAAACGGTAAGACGTCCGACAAGTGCGCGACAAAGTTTCTAAATTTGCAAAAACACCAGAACCTATAGCTCCCAGAGCCATCACCAATATTTGCTCCAATTGATTTGGAGATTTGCCAAGTCAAATTTTATGGAATTTCTTCCACCTAAAAGTGTTCCAGCGACAAAAAACCCACCATAGGGACGAAATCCACAGTTCAGCACGGCAACAAAGCCGGTTTTCCGACGGTAATCCAAAACAACCAGACCGGTCACATCCGTCTGCAACCAGCCACGACACCAGCAGGTAGCCGCACAGCCCCGGAAATCGGCAGTTGCCCCGCTGAAAAAGGAATTGCCAACTTATCCTGCGAAGACTATGTAAGAACGTGTACTACTGCAAACGCCATTTAAAAACATCTCGCCAGCGTAACACCACCAACCATTTTCGTCCAGCTATAGTTCCTCTGCAATATAAATTTTCATCTTCATCATTTCAAGTTAATCCTGAAACATGCAATAGATCACAGTAAGCCAGTAGAATAGCAACAGCAGCAGAGAAAAGGGGTAAGTTCACGTCTGCCTTTTCGTTTTTAAACCGTGGGTCACTAGAAGAATCATCAAAGTCCGCTAGAAAAATTAAATAACCGCCTCAGGCCTAAAACTCTAGTAAGAATCGCCAAATAACTATCAAAAAGGCCACTTCAGAAGTCTTTTAAACGCCCCAAAGGGGCGTAAAAACCCCAAAAATCAAAATATGAGTGCATAAAGGTGCGAAGCACCAAGATATAAAGGCCCTAAGCCATAAATAACAAGTGCCTTGGCGAATCACTGCCCGATGAGCTAAGCCAAATTAAGCTACTACCTTTAAAACCAATATACATGTGTCTGTAAGTTCGGTGTTCATATGTTAAACGCTTAGATAATTTTATCATGAACCCCGAAATTGAATTGTAATATGATAAATAATTGCCATAATTTATAATGAACCTATAAAAAGTACCAGAAGATATTAGTGTGTAAAAAGTTCCAAAGTCTGTGTTGACCCAAAATGTATAGGGATTTAGTCCGCGGTATTTGAGGGTCAAGTGTAAAAGAATTAAAAGTGCTTGTTGAAACTCATGAAACCGTCGAAAGTTTCCACAAGTCATTGAATCGGTGAGCGTGGCTTATGGGAATTCTCGAAGAAGTTACCCGAACTAAGCAAAAATTCGAAGTTTTCCGACATGACCCAATTGGGCATCCAGTGGCACACCTAGGTCATGAATGACGAGCCTAAATCCAGCCAGCACAGGCTAGAGTAGTTTTATGTTTTTAGAAAGGTCGAAAGAAAACAATCTAAACTGTATTGATCGAGCGCTGGTTAACACATATTAGGTTGTAGTCGAGAAAGTCGGCCATTGGAAGTTTTTGGGCAAAGATCCCCAAACATTTTGCGAATACCGTCGGAGCACAAAATATACTAACCCCGAATGTATTAGTGGTTAAGGGACCCGATGAAATGTTAATATTTTTTGTGAATTAGAATTGTTTGAAGCTAAGTAAATAATTGTAAGTGCTGATGAGCATCATAAGTTTAAGTCAAGGCTTGATAATTAGCCAATTTTAGATAAGCGCTTCGCCCTGAAGGGCAGATCTATGTATAGATGTTTAAGGCGTATTATGAACTTTAAAGTGCACCTTACTGTACTTATATGTGGCTGTAAAGTAAAGTTAACTATATTTCTCTCCTGAATAATAAATGAAATTTTATAACGTTCCAAAATTCATCCTCTGAGTCATGGCGAAGTTGCAGGGGCTTTGAGTGGGAGGGTACCACTTGCATTTCCATCCGTCAGTGTCTTCAGTAAAGCAAGGATAAAATACCGTGCGAAAACTTTTCTTCCCTTTTAACAAAACAAACCAATTTTCCGATTTTCTCTTTTTTATTTATTTAGTTTTTTTGCGTGTGATTTTTATTACAAAACTAACTTCGGGCTCCGTGTCTTTTTAATTTTTTATGTTGATATATCCGCTTGTGTGAAATCCCCGTCTCAGTATGCAATCTAGTGTTCAGTGTCAGGCTGTAGTTGTGCAGATGAGTGAAGAGATCCCCCCATCCGGCGAGTTCCAAGACCGGCTTACGCAAGGCATACTGAGCAACTCACTCGATCAGCACGTAAACTCTTGAAATTTTTTATGAACTTGCAGCAAACTTCCGTACTGACACAATGGCGCTCAACGTGGGCCCCCGAAGGTTTTCTTTGCAAACCTGACGGAGCAATACCCACGTTGGCACCTACTGTGTTGGTCACTCCTGACATAATGGCGCCCAACGTGGGGCCTCGAAGATTCACAGCGTGAGTTTAGAGGAATCACATCCACGTTGTCGCCTACTGTGTCTGGTGAACCTGACATAATGGCGCCCAATGTGGGGCCCCCGTAGGTTTTCTTTGCAAACCTGACGGAGCAATACCCACGTTGACACCTACTGTGTTGGTCCCTCCTGACATAATGGCTCCCAGCGTGGGGCCCGAAGTTAGTTTTTGTAATCCGGCATCGTGTAGTTTAAAGTCTTTCGGTGTTTTTTACGCTTTCCGAATTTCTTTTCGACACTTTTGTATAGTTTCGTCACTTGTGATGTCATGCTCTGGCATATTGCCACGAACAATTGCTCCAAGTGAAGTTCTAACTTGAGTTTTTGCCATCCATATTTAAGTTTAATAATAAAATCAGTGTCTTTTAAAGTTTGTTGTTGTTTTCTTTAATTTTTTATTTATACTATAGCTTTAGGTAGCTACGAGTTTTTGGACTCGACTGAATACGAAGGAAGTATTCAGGGGAGTCTGAGAGAGTGAGTCACGTATGATGGCTTCAGACCTCATACGTTTGCCCTTTCTTTGCCTTTCAGTCAACCTCCATTAAACAGTCAACAAACCAAACAGAACGAGACAACTACAATTAGAATAGTTCGTTCTATAAATAGAACTTTCAAAACTTCTGCATCATGGCGTGTAAGTAGGAAAGCAATGTGTAAGTAGCGACAACCAATCACACTGCACAATCAATAAATATCTTCGGTTAGTGACTTGTGTAAATACACACCGCAGTGGCTTAACGGGCTAGACGCTGCTGAAGATGATGCCTCACAAACATCGAAACGATCGTCCAGCGAATGTAAGTTCGAATCCCACCCGCGGCATTTAAATTGTTTCACTAACCGGAGAAAACATGATCTCTTATAGCCTTGAAGGAAATTACAGTTTTGTTTTTCATTTGATGTTTTGTTTTATGGGAGTAGTTTTCATCCTGCTATACATTTCGTTACCTGGATAAGCTTACGTGCTTATCTCCCAATTTACCATTCATACGTATTGTAACTTGATTTTGATTATAAATTTTGCTTTTGATTTTCTTTTGGTTTTTGATGTGATATTTTTGGATGAAAGATTCCAATCTTGGGTGTTTGATCCCGTTTACGTTAACTTTTTTTTGAGTTTTTGTATTAATACTTACGTTATTACCCTTTTTCTTTTGACTGTTTTTTGAGATTTAGGTTGATGATAAGATTTTTTTTAGTAATTGATTTATTTGCTATACGCCTTGCTATTTTTATCTTTCTTTTATTATATTTTGTTTCATTTATTATTAATACCATTTTTGGGTTTCAGCATATTACTATATTGCGTTTTTTTAATTAAACATTTTTCTCTATAGGAGTTAGTTTAGGGAATCTTCTACGTCTGAATCGCTGTTAAGAGAAAAAATTTATTTTTCCCCTTTTCCATATATTCCATTTTTGAGTTATCTTTTTTGACATCGGCCATTAGTCGATGAATACGCGAGAATCAACGTTAATCGGTTTTCGGCGTTAATATATTTTGTGTTTTTACCTCGTGTTCCCAGAGGGAAACTAGGTTCTTTCGTAGTTTTTGTTTTCATCTCCCGAGAGGAGTGACATTTGATTAACTTTCGTTCATTTTTATTTCAATTTGCTTTGACTTTTAGGGCAAGATGCCCATACATCATTCTCCACTCGACGGAGCTACGGATGTGCCTAATCTGGCACAGACAGAATCTTCCGGAGTAGACCCGACGCTGACTACAAACACAGTCGCAACGGGTAGAGCGCAGACGGTGATTCCAGTTTCTGGATCCGCGTCAACCGCTTCAGCACCACCAGTAGTGTCTAGCGGGACTTTTCATCCTGGGAGTTTAAGTTTGCCCAGGAGAGGAGATGGATCAGTTGCCCAGACGCAGTCCATCGACTCATCGAGCTTCAGCGTTTTGACCGCTTACAATGATCGGACAGCACCCAGGCTAGGGGCAGAGGGACCCAATAGAAAGTGCTCTGAACAGGCTCGTCAAAGTGACGAGGACGCTTTAGTGAGAAGGATTTGCCGGTAAACTTTGGCAATTGATAACAGAGTGTATCCACCAACCAGAGCGATGCCACCTTTGACAGCAGCTCCAGTGGGATATCAACCCGCACATATGGATGAGACGTCATATTTACAGCCAGATATTGCCGAATTTGCCGTTCAACAACCAAACAGGAGGCCTGGAGGACCATCAGTCCAGGATATGAGAAGACAAACAGACGAAGGGCTACACTCAGGCTACGTGAGGCATCAGAGTGGACCAGCTTAGGATTTAGGAGTGTCTGGGGGATATCCAGAACAAGGATTCGATCGTCAAGGTCCGAGTGATCAATTTTGGCCCAGATACGACTCGACACCACCTTTAGGATACATCGATCCTAGGACAGATGAAGAGACGCGACCATCCATGGCTCAACGAGAGACGCAGCAAAGCTCGAATTGGGATGGACGCCAAGAATCCGCAAGTCAAGGATATCGGAGACCCGACTTAACAAAAATGGGGTATCAAATTCGACGGTACCACAAGAACTATGAATGTACAAGAGTTTCTGTACCGCGTAAATGTATCGAAGCGAGATTTCTTTTGTTCAGAAAGCGACCCACTAAAAGGACAACCATCTTTAATGGAGGGTCCAGCTTTGGAATTCTTTTGGAATTTCCGTAAGCTTTCGCCGATGCTGAGTTGGAGGGAAGTTCAAGCAGCCATATTGCCGCACTTCCAAAGGTATGCCAACGAGTTTCAGCAGCAGGTCCAGATTCTAAACAGGAGGCAGCAGCCCAATGAAAATTTTGAAGAGTTTTATAATGTCATAATACGGTTGAAGAATCAGCAGGGCAAGCCCTACCAGGAGTCGCAATTAGTAGAGATAATGAAAGGGAATCTGAAACCATCGATTGTGCAACTGCTGTTTCCGATTAAAGTGGAGAGTCTTTACGGCCTGAATCGAGAAGTATGCAGAGCAGAGCAACTACTGGCGACGCAGCGGCAAGCGATGCCCGCTCGCCAGAATCATACGGCTGGAGTGCATGAGGTGACTCTTGAAGAGGGACCAGCGGTTGTAGACGTAGCAGCGGAAGTTGAAGCTCTGGGAGTTTCCAGTAAATTGGCTTGCTGGAATTGCCGAGCAGTTGGTCATTCATTCCATGATTGCCCATCACCCAATAGGCGCACTGTTACACCTAAGTGCCCTAGATGCCAGTGAAACGTGGCGAAGTATCCACCTCAGACCGGGGAGGTGCGGACAACGGAGATATAAACCCAGTCACAAGTAAACTAATCAATACTAAACCAGCTGTGACGAAGTTAGAAAACTTAATCGTTTCTAATACTAAACCTGATAAGACGAATTGTGAAATTATCCAACCGGCTGATACTACAAGAGTATCAACCTCATCTGATGGTATGGACACTAGCAGCTTGATGGAGAAGACTGCTGACGATGTGGAAGTATGGAAAGGAGATGCTTCAGTAGGAAATAAAGAGGCTATATCAAGAATTTGAAGAATAATGACCGTGTGGAGGAAAAATTAAGAGTTTCTGTATTAAAGGAACTGAAACCGTATCATTTGCGCTTGGCTGGGTATCGGGAAGCGTGAGCAAGAATTTATGGCGTATCTGACCGAATCGAGCGAGCGAGAGTAAGGTATAAAAATCGCAGGCTCGTGCGCAGAGAAATTGCAGCGACAACTCTGTTCGAGGGTACAGATAATAGATTTTAAGCTATAGTAAGAATAGGAGGAGTTGAAGTTGAAGGACGCGTAGACAGCGGGGCATCCGTCACTTGCCTAGGCAAGGGGTGCCAAGAGCTAGTCGAATGAGCGGGACTTCAGGTTCACCGATTTGGGTCATCAGCCGATGGCAGCGCACACCGTATTCTCGGTAGGATTCGTTTGCGAATTAATTATAACAATAAGTCTGAGGAGATTAATTTTTACTTCATGAGGACTTTCTTGTTGCTGACAAGGATTGAGAGTCTTTCCACTCGCGGGGTAGAGCTGGCGGAGGAGGACCAGGACCCAGAGGCGGTTAAGACCCATGTCTTGTCGCCACAACATCAGGAAGTCCTCAATGCTGTTGTCCGGATGTTCCCCTGATATACCGAGAAGGGACTCGGAAGGACACAGCTGGAGATGCACTCGATCGATACGAGAGACGCAGTCCCCGTTAAGGATCGTTAGTATCCAGTTCCGGCTGCGATTCAAACTCTCTTATATGCCGAGGTGGATCGCATGTTGGACTTGGGAGTCATTGAGCCCAGTGAGAGTCCATGGAGTCATCCAGTGACTTTAGTTCGCAAAGGGCCTAAGAACAGGCTATGCCTGAACGCACGCAAGCTCAATGCACTCACTGTAAAGGATGTGTATCCACTTCCTCATATAGAGGGTTTGTTGAGTCGACTTGGAGACACATTCTATATCTCGAGTGTCGATTTAAAGGACGCGTTTTGGCAAATCCCTTTGGATCCAGCCAGTAGGGAGAAAACCCCGTTCACGGTTCCTTGGAGGCCACTTTACCACTTTAATGTAATGCCTTTCGGGCTGTGCAATGCAGCCCAAAGACTTTGCCGGCTGATGGATAAAGTAATTCCTGCCACGATCCGTGATCATGTGTTTGTGTATTTGGACGATTTGTTAGTGGTGTCACCAGACTTTCAAACGCACATGGAGTTATTACAGCAAGTGGCACGTTGCCTGGCTGACGCAGGACTTACCATCAACGTCCAAAAATCAAAATTCTGTTACAAAGAATTACGATATTTAGGATATCTTTTGGGAGGCGGTCAAGTAAAACCTGATCCGTCTAAAGTGGAATCTATAGTAAACTATAGATTTCTAAAGACATTGAAACAAGTGAGGAGTTTTCTAGGCGTCACGGGTTGGTACCGTAAATTTATTTCGGACTACGCCGCCATCGCGGCTCCTAGTTCAGATACTCTTAAAAAGAGTAAAGCTTTCGTTTTCTCTGAAGAGGCTAAATCTGCCTTTGAAGAGTTGAAAATGGCTTTGGTAACTAGTCCAGTACTAGTTCACCCAAACTTTTCAAAGAGATTTTTAATCCCGTGTGATGCTTCTGATCATGGAGTGGGAGCAGTGCTTTTCCAACGAGACGAAAACGGAGAGGAGCATCCGATAGCTTATTTTTCCCATAAACTGACTTCAGCTCAACGCAATTACACAGTCACTGGAGCCTTCATCTTCAATCCTTCGACTTTGTAATCGAGCATCGTAAGGGCAAGTTGAACGCCGTACCAGACACATTATTCAGATATGAAATGGAAGAAGTATCAGCGGATGTGATGAAGTTGATTGATCTGGATTATGAAGCCTTCAAGAGTACGGGCTATGGAGAATTGATTGTGACAGTGATGGAGAATGCGAGCCGTTTGCCAGATTTACGCGTTACAGACGGCTTAGTCTATAAAAGGACGATGCCGTATGATGGAGTACCACTTTACGAGGACTTTGCGTGGAAGTTGTGGGTGCCGGTTGAGTTGACGCATAGTATAATCCAGAAGTCACATGATCCGCCGCATACAAGTCACGGAGGTTTTTATAAAACTCTGAAGAGGATAAAAGAATACTTCTTTCGGCCAAATATGGGAGTGCAAGTTAAGAGTTACGTTGATGCATGCCAGACATGTCGAGAAGCCAAGGCTGCCAATACGACGTTGCGACCCCCAATGGGTAAGGAAGTGGTGATGCAGCGTCCGTTCCAGCGCGTGTATGTGGACATTTTAGGTCCATACCCGCGCTTGAAAACTGAAAATTGTTATATATTTATAATTTTAGATCATCTGACCAAATTCGTAATTTTCAAAGCAATGCCCAAAGCGAGTGTAAGAGTGTGGTGTGATTTCTTATTACTGAAGTCAGCCACATGTTTGGTGTGCCAGAGAATGATTTTGTGACGAATTTTGGCATCAAGCATTACCGGACTGCTGCGTACTCACCGCAGGCCAACGCAACGGAGCGAATTAACCAGTCGGTTTTGTCAGCCATAAGATTTTACATGAAAGAAGACCACAGAGAGTGGGATAGACGTTTATCCGGAATCGAGTGCTCATTAAGATCAGCTGTACACAGCGCGATCGGGGTGACGCCGTATTTTGCACTCTTCGGAGTGAATATGATAACTCACGGGAGTATGTATGAGCTGGCAAGGCGCCTGAAGAGTCTGACGGATATTGGTGAGGAACAGGTGCCCAAAACAGTGGGCCAATAATTAATTCGGTTGAAAATTCAGAAGAGCCTTCATAAAGCCTACTAGAAGAATGAATGTACATATAACACTAGGTGTCGACCAGTGAAATATATACCGGGACAAGAAGTTATCGACGGAATTTCCAGCAAAATAGTTTCAAAGATAACTTTAATGCGAAACTGTGAACTGGAGAATTTGAAAAGAAAACGGTTAGCGTTTTTCACGCAAAAGATTTTAAGCAATGAGTGAGTTGCTTTCGGTGTAAGTAATAGTTGGGTAATCCCAGGACGTGGGTTCGAGCGTTCGTAATATTAGCCGTCACGGTACCGTGAGGCAAGTTATTCATTTTGCCAAAGAACTGTGTGAGTTTCTTCATAGTAACACGGAAGCCGGTTAACGTTAACCGGCTGATACTACAAGAGTATCAACCTCATCTGATGGTATGGACACTAGCAGCTTGATGGAGAAGACTGCTGACGATGTGGCAGTATGGAAAGGAGATGCTTCAGTAGGAAATAAAGAGGCTATATCAAGAATTTTGAAGAATAATGACCGTGTGGAGGAAAAATTAAGAGTTCCTGTATTGAAGGAACTGAAACCGTATCATTTGCGCTTGGCTGGGTATCAGGAAGCGTGAGCAAGAATTTATGGCGTATCTGACCGAATCGAGCGAGCGAGAGTAAGGTATAAAAATCGCAGGCTCGTGCGCAGAGAAATTACAGCGACAACTCTGTTCGAGGGTACAGATAATAGATTTTAAGCTAAAGTAAGAATAGGAGGAGTTGAAGTTGAAGGACGCGTAGACAGCGGGGCATCCGTCACTTGCCTAGGCAAGGGGTGCCAAGAGCTAGTCGAATGAGCGGGACTTCAGGTTCACCGATTTGGGTCATCAGCCGATGGCAGCGCACACCGTATTCTCGGTAGGATTCGTTTGCGAATTAATTATAACAATAAGTCTGAGGAGATTAATTTTTACTTCATGAGGACTTTCTTGTTGCTGACAAGGATTGAGAGTCTTTCCACTCGCGGGGTAGAGCTGGCGGAGGAGGACCAGGACCCAGAGGCGGTTAAGACCCATGTCTTGTCGCCACAACATCAGGAAGTCCTCAATGCTGTTGTCCGGATGTTCCCCTGATATACCGAGAAGGGACTCGGAAGGACACACCTTGAGATGCACTCGATCGATACGAGAGACGCAGTCCCCGTTAAGGATCGTTAGTATCCAGTTCCGCCTGCGATTCAAACTCTCTTATATGCCGAGGTGGATCGCATGTTGGACTTGGGAGTCATTGAGCCCAGTGAGAGTCCATGGAGTCATCCAGTGACTTTAGTTCGCAAAGGGCCTAAGAACAGGCTATGCCTGAACGCACGCAAGCTCAATGCACTCACTGTAAAGGATGTGTATCCACTTCCTCATATAGAGGGTTTGTTGAATCGACTTGGCGACACATTCTATATCTCGAGTGTCGATTTAAAGGACGCGTTTTGGCAAATCCCTTTGGATCCAGCCAGTAGGGAGAAAACCCCGTTCACGGTTCCTTGGAGGCCACTTTACCACTTTAAGGTAATGCCTTTCGGGCTGTGCAATGCAGCCCAAAGACTTTGCCGGCTGATGGATAAAGTAATTCCTGCCGCGATCCGTGATCATGTGTTTGTGTATTTGGACGATTTGTTAGTGGTGTCACCAGACTTTCAAACGCACATGGAGTTATTACAGCAAGTGGCACGTTGCCTGGCTGACGCAGGACTTACCATCAACGTCCAAAAATCAAAATTCTGTTTCAAAGAATTACGATATTTAGGATATCTTTTGGGAGGCGGTCAAGTAAAACCTGATCCGTCTAAAGTGGAATCTATAGTAAACTATAGATTTCTAAAGACATTGAAACAAGTGAGGAGTTTTCTAGGCGCCACGGGTTGGTACCGTAAATTTATTTCGGACTACGCCGCCATCGCGGCTCCTAGTTCAGATACTCTTAAAAAGAGTAAAGCTTTCGTTTTCTCTGAAGAGGCTAAATCTGCCTTTGAAGAGTTGAAAATGGCTTTGGTAACTAGTCCAGTACTAGTTCACCCAAACTTTTCAAAGAGATTTTTCATCCCGTGTGATGCTTCTGATCATGGAGTGGGAGCAGTGCTTTTCCAACGAGACGAAAACGGAGAGGAGCATCCGATAGCTTATTTTTCCCATAAACTGACTTCAGCTCAACGCAATTACACAGTCACTGAACGTGAGTGTTTGGCGGTGGTGCGGGCTATTAAGAAATTTAGACCGTTTGTGGAGCTAATGGCTTTTACCGTGATAACGGATCACAGCAGCCTCAAATGGCTAATGTCACACCGTGACTTGAGTGGACGTTTGGCACGGTGGAGTCTTCATCTTCAATCCTTCGACTTTGTAATCGAGCATCGTAAGGGCAAGTTGAACGTCGTACCAGACACATTATCCAGATATGAAATGGAAGAAGTATCAGCGGATGTGATGAAGTTGATTGATCTGGCTGATGAAGCCTTCAAGAGTACGGGCTATGGAGAATTGATTGTGACAGTGATGGAGAATGCGAGCCGTTTGCCAGATTTACGCGTTACAGACGGCTTAGTCTATAAAAGGACGATGCCGTATGATGGAGTACCACTTTACGAGGACTTTGCGTGGAAGTTGTGGGTGCCGGTTGAGTTGACGCATAGTATAATCCAGAAGTCACATGATCCGCCGCATACAAGTCACGGAGGTTTTTCTAAAACGCTGAAGAGGATAAAAGAATACTTCTTTCGGCCAAATATGGGAGTGCAAGTTAAGAGTTACGTTGATGCATGCCAGACATGTCGAGAAGCCAAGGCTGCCAATACGACGTTGCGACCCCAATGGGTAAGGAAGTGGTGATGCAGCGTCCGTTCCAGCGCGTGTATGTGGACTTTTTAGGTCCATACCCGCGCTTGAAAACTGAAAATTGTTATATATTTATAACTTTAGATCATCTGACCAAATTCGTAATTTTCAAAGCAATGCCCAAAGCGGGTAGTAAGAGTGTGGTGTGATTTCTTATTACTGAAGTCAGCCACAAGTTTGGTGTGCCAGAGAATGATTTTGTGACGAATTTTGACATCAAGCATTACCGGACTGCTGCGTACTCAGCGCAGGCCAACGCAACGGAGCGAATTAACCAGTCGGTTTTGTCAGCCATAAGATTTTACATGAAAGAAGACCACAGAGAGTGGGATAGACGTTTATCCGGAATCGAGTGCTCATTAAGATCAGCTGTACACAGCGCGATCGGGGTGACGCCGTATTTTGCACTCTTCGGAGTGAATATGATCACTCACGGGAGTATGTATGAGCTGGCAAGGCGACTGAAGAGTCTGACGGATATTGGTGAGGAACAGGTGCCCAAAACAGTGGGCCAATAATTAATTCGGTTGAAAATTCAGAAGAGCCTTCATAAAGCCTACTAGAAGAATGAAAGTACATATAACACTAGGTGTCGACCAGTGAAATATATACCGGGACAAGAAGTTATCGACGGAATTTCCAGCAAAATAGTTTCGAAGATAACTTTAATGCGAAACTGTGAACTGGAGAATTTGAAAAGAAAACGGTTAGCGTTTTTCACGCAAAAGATTTTAAGCAATGAGTGAGTTGCTTTCGGTGTAAGTAATAGTTGGGTAATCCCAGAACGTGGGTTCGAGCGTTCGTAATATTAGCCGTCACGGTACCGCGAGGCAAGTTATTAATTTTGCCAACAAACTGTGTGAGTTTCTTCATAGTAACACGGAAGCCGGTTAACGTTAATTTGCGGGTATGTTGACGAATTATGGTGTTGCAGCATTTGTCGGTGTAGAGTGTTAGAATTTGGCGGTTTGAGTTGTAGAGTGGGTAGTGAGGTCTCTCGTTTGTATATTCACATCTCTAGATAAACCGAAGTACTTAAGGTAATTTTCTTCTTGTATCTTTGCAGCTAGTTTAAGTAACAAAACCCCAATAGCAAGATCCCAATAGCAAGACCCCCATATAACAAATCAATAGGTGTTTAATTAAGGCTATAGATATGGCGAGTGGTGTAGAGTGCAGCGTATGTCTGTCGATGTTAACACCGGACGACGAGAGCGTTTGCGTCTCCAACTACGGTCATGTTTTCCACCGCGACTGCCACATCACATGGAGAGAGCAGAACCGCACGGACTGCCCTGCCTGTCGACGAGCCGGATACACCACCCAACCAGTCTACCTCGGTTTTAGTGAGGGCGAACCCGTAGCCGACGTGGGTGAGCTACTGGCTTTGCGAGCTGAAGTGCGCACAACAACGCGCTGTTGATTAAGCGGAAATACTCCGGCAACAGGCCTTGTACGACGAGCTTCATACACAGTACGACTTTCACGTCATGACGCTGCGACGGGAACAGCAGGCTATCCACCAACAACCAGCCTCACGTCGAAATACGCACCTTGCAAGCCGAAATCCGAGCGACAGAACAACGCATGGGCTCAGGATATGGCGCAGGTGCGGGCAGGCTTGTTCACTAGAAAACGAAGAGCTGCGCAGGAGAGTGGATGGCCAAGTCGACGTAGACATTCAAGCGCAACAGGCACGCCGGCGCAATATCGTTTACGCTCGTGAGCAACAAGCGGCCAGAAATACGTATGAGGAGAGCGTCAACTGGCGAAATATCATGGGGTACGCCAACAACAAAGGGCCCATACGGCACCTATCAGCAACAGCCATTGCGGACCCTCAGAGGGCCATCGAATACATTTATGAACGGCTCTTGCTAGAATTCAAGCCGGAAGTGGTCCAGGTAGTTAACACCTCCCCGATGGTCCTATACCCCGATCGGCATCAAATTACTTTGGAATTTTCAACACCGGGAGGCACATTCGACGTGCTAAGTCGTTTCACTCGGCTTAAAGAGAGCGGCAGAGTTGCGGTTCAGCAGCTGGAGGCCAGAGATAGCGCAGCAGTGGCGCGTCTCATAAACAGGCGGGCCTTCGTACTTTCGGCCTTCTTAGATCAGCTCCCACAATCATCTCGCGCAGGTGCGCAACCACCGAACTCCGGTAATTAAACAGAAAAGAGAAACCAACGAGCCAACAACATCAAGGGCAAGATGCCCGGGCATCAAGAGGACAGAATAGGCCAAAACCAAACCAGCATGGAAGGAGTAGGTGTCAGGGCGAGGTTGATCAAGACTTTGCTACTGCATGAGGCAAGATTACTTCTGAGGGTGTTGCAGCATTTGTCGGTGTAGAGTGTTAGAATTCGGCGGTTTGAGTTGCAGAGTGGGTAGTGAGGTCTCTCGTTTGTATATTCACATCTCTAGATAAACCGAAGTACTTAAGGTAATTTTCTTCTTGTATCTTTGCAGCTAGTTTAAGTAACAAAACCCCAATAGCAAGATCCCAATAGCAAGACCCCCATATAACAAATCAATAGGTGTTTAATTAAGGCTATAGATATGGCGAGTGGTGTAGAGTGCAGCGTATGTCTGTCGATGTTAACACCGGACGACGAGAGCGTTTGCGTCTCAACTACGGTCATGTTTTCCACCGCGACTGCCACATCACATGGAGAGAGCAGAACCGCACGGACTGCCCTGCCTGTCGACGAGCCGGATACACCATCCAACCAGTCTACCTCGGTTTTAGTGAGGGCGAACCCGTAGCCGACGTGGGTGAGCTACTGGCTTTGCGAGCTGAAGTGCGAACAACAACGCGCTGTTGATTAAGCGGAAATACTCCGGCAACAGGCCTTGTACGACGAGCTTCATACACAGTACGACTTTCACGTCATGACGCTGCGACGGGAACAGCAGGCTACCCACCAACAACCAGCCTCACGTCGAAATACGCACCTTGCGAGCCGAAATCCGAGCGACAGAACAACGCATGGGCTCAGGATATGGCGCAGGTGCGGGCAGAATTACAGGCTTGTTCACTAGAAAACGAGGAGCTGCGCAGGAGAGTGGATGGCCAAGTCGACGTAGACATTCAAGCGCAACAGGCACGCCGGCGCAATATCGTTTACGCTCGTGAGCAACAAGCGGCCAGAAATACGTATGAGGAGAGCGTCAACTGGCGAAATATCATGGGGTACGCCAACAACAAAGTGCCCATATGGCACCTATCAGCAACAGCCATTGCGGACCCTCAGAGGGCCATCGAATACATTTATGAACGGCTCTTGCTAGAATTCAAGCCGGAAGTGGTCCAGGTAGTTAACACCTCCCCGATGGTCCTATACCCCGATCGGCATCAAATTACTTTGGCATTTTCAACACCGGGAGGCACATTCGACGTGCTAAGTCGTTTCACTCGGCTTAAAGAGAGCGGCAGAGTTGCGGTTCAGCAGCTGGAGGCCAGAGATAGCGCAGCAGTGGCGCGTCTCATAAACAGGCGGGCCTTCGTACTTTCGGCCTTCTTAGATCAGCTCCCACAATCATCTCGCGCAGGTGCGCAACCACCGAACTCCGGTAATTAAACAGAAAAGAGAAACCAACGAGCCAACAACATCAAGGGCAAGATGCCCGGGCATCAAGAGGACAGAATAGGCCAAAACCAAACCAGCATGGAAGGAGTAGGTGTCAGGGCGAGGTTGATCAAGACTTTGCTACTGCATGAGGCAAGATTACTTCTGAGGGTGATGATGACAGCCTGTACTTTGAGGACTCTGGGTCACCAAACTCTAGCATTGCGCTAGAGGGAGGTCCCACAAGGCCTTTCTGCTGGATGAGCCGGGATTAGTCCTCAGAAGTGATGTTGCCAGCCTGTGAAGCAAGGCCCCGACCGGCCAACCTCTGGCACGAACTTGATTTTCAACTCCTTCATCAGCCATTTTAGCCAAAAAGTTGTTTATTCTGCGACTAAAAGCGAAAACGGTAAGACGTCCGACAAGTGCGCGACAAAGTTTCTAAATCTGCAAAAACACCAGAAAATATAGCTCCCAGAGCCATCACCAATATTTGCTACAATTCATTTGGAGATTTGCCAAGTCAAATTTTATGGAATTTCTTCCACCTAAAAGTGTTCCAGCGACAAAAAACCCCCCATAGGGACGAAATCCACAGTTCAGCACGGCAACAAAGCCGGTTTTCCGACGGTAATCCAAAACAACCAGACCGGTCACATCCGTCTGCAACCAGCCACGACACCAGCAGGTAGCCGCACAGCCCCGGAAATCGCCAGTTGCCCCGCTGAAAAAGGAATTGCCAACTTATCCTGCGAAGACTATGTAAGAACATCACTGACGTGTACTACTGCAAACGCCATTTAAAAACATCTCGCCAGCGTAACACCACCAACCATTTTCGTCCAGCTATAGTTCCTCTGCAATAGAAATTTTCATCTCCATCATTTCAAGTTAATCCTGAAACATGCAATAGGTCACAGTAAGCCAGTAGAATAGCAACAGCAGCAGAGAAATGGGGTAAGTTCACGTTTGCCTTTTCGTTTTTAAACCGTGGGTCACTAGAAGAATCATCAAAGTCCGCTAGAAAAATTAAATAACCGCCTCAGGCCTAAAACTCTAGTAAGAATCGCCAAATAACTATCAAAAAGGCCACTTCAGAAGTCTTTTAAACGCCCCAAAGGGGCGTAAAAACCCCAAAAATCAAAATATGAGTGCATAAAGGTGCGAAGCACCAAGATATAAAGGCCCTAAGCCATAAATAACAAGTGCCTTGGCGAATCACTGCCCGATGAGCTAAGCCAAATTAAGCTACTACCTTTAAAACCAATATACATGTGTCTGTAAGTTCGGTGTTCATATTTTAAACGCTTAGATAATTTTATCATGAACCCCGAAATTGAATTGTAATATGATAAATAATTGCCATAATTTATAATGAACCTATAAAAAAGTACCAGAAGATATTAGTGTGTAAAAAGTTCCAAAGTGTGTGTTGACCCAAAATGTATCGGGATTTAGGCCGCGGTATTTGAGGGTCAGGTGTAAAAGAATTAAAAGTGCTTGTTGAAACTCATGAAACCGTCGAAAGTTTCCACAAGTCATTGAATCGGTGAGCGTGGATTATGGGAATTCTCGAAGAAGTTACCCGAACTAAGCAAAAATTCTAAGTTTTCCGACATGACCCAATTGGGCATCCAGTGGCACACCTAGGTCACGAATGACGAGCCTAAATCCAGCCAGCACAGGCTAGATTAGTTTTATGTTTTTAGAGCGCTGGTTAACACATATTAGATTGTAGTCGAGAAAGTCGGCCATTGGAAGTTTTTGGGCAAAGATCCCCAAACATTTTGCGAATACCGTCGGAGCACAAAATATACTAACCCCGAATGTATTAGTGGTTAAGGGACCCGATGAAATGTTAATATTTTTTGTGAATTAGAATTGTTTGAAGCTAAGTAAATAATTGTAAGTGCTGATGAGCATCATAAGTTTAAGTCAAGGCTTGATAATTAGCCAATTTTAGATAAGCGCTTCGCCCTGAAGGGCAGATCTATGTATAGATGTTTAAGGCGTATTATGAACTTTAAAGTGCACCTTACTGTACTTATATGTGGCTGTAAAGTAAAGTTAACTATATTTCTCTCCTGAATAATAAATGAAATTTTATAACGTTCCAAAATTCATCCGCGTTATAAATATGATCGGCTAAAGAGGCCGATAGGTAAAGGGAGGGATAAGATGTAAGTCATCCAGGTAACTTTCGATTTTGGGACTCTGCTAAAATATCAGAGTCATGGCGAAGTCGCAGGGGCTTTGAGTGGGAGGGTACCACTGGCATTTCCATCCGTCAGTGTCTTCAGTAAAGCAAGGATAAAATACCGTGCGAAAACTTTTCTTCCCTTTTAACAAAACAAACCAATTTTTCCAATTTTTTCTTTTTTATTTATTTAGTTTTTTTGCGTGTGTTTTTTATTACAAAACTAACTTCGGGCTCCGTGTCTTTTTAATTTTTTATGTTGATATATCCGCTTGTGTGAAATCCCCGTCTCAGTATGCAATCTAGTGTTCAGTGTCAGGCTGTAGTTGTGCAGATGAGTGAAGAGATCCCCCCATCCGGCGAGTTCCAAGACCGGCTTACGCATGGCATACTGAGCAACTCACTCGATCAACACGTAAACTCTCTGAAATTTTTGATGAACTTGCAGCAAACTACCGTACTGACACAACGGCGCTCAACGTGGGCCCCTGAAGGTTTTCTTTGCAAACCTGATGGAGCAATACCCACGTTGGCACCTACTGTGTTGGTCACTCCTGACATAATGGCGCCCAACGTGGGGCCTCGAAGATTCACAGCGTGAGTTTAGAGGAATCACATCCACGTTGTCGCCTACTGTGCCTGGTGAACCTGAGACAATTGTTGCAAAGCTGTCACCAGTGGCTAAATACCTGTAATACAAATAGTATTGGATATTAATTTGCATTTCTTTCTATAATAAATAATAATTTAAACTACTTATTAACTACTACATTAATTAAACTATAAATAAAGTTCAAATAATAATTATCATATTGTTACGAATTTCCTTATTCGTCCTTTTTGCGTTGTTTTATTCCCAATAATAAAACAAGGTTCCTTTTCAATTACGATAATTACAACGGTATAACTACCTTTTATTTTACTTCTATGGTACACCGCTTTAATAAGTCTTATATTTTACTATCAAATCGCGTTGCTTACTTTACGGGGTTTAATCACAAACTGAACTCTCCATTCTAAAGACCTCCGCTATTTGCTATACTCCACTATACTCCAATGTAGTTATCTCTAGCGAATTCAAGAACCTTATAGTCGTTGTTGTTAGTTATCTTTGTAGAATCATCTCGAATGGTGGAGAATTATCTTAACTGAGGCGAATTCATGCTACTGGTACGTTGTTACAATGCATACTTTTAGGCGCAGCACTAACCGCTTTATAATTTGCATAATGTCAGTACAATCATTAACAGCAAGCAAAAGCTTTTACTTATTTGTAACAATATAATTAATTTGTCCCATGTATGAATATAAGGAAATATTTATTTATAACCTCCTAGTTTTAGCTGAATATGTTAAAAAGAGATGGAAGAGTCTGAGGGATACATATGCCAAGTACTTAAATAGCTCGAAGACAAAAACTGGGCAGGCAACCGCCCTGTAATTTGCATAATGTTAGTACGATCATTAACAGCAAGCAAAAACTTTTACTTATTCGTAACAATATAATTAATTTGTCCCATGTATGAATATAAGGAAATATTTATTTATAAGCTCTTATTTTTAGCTAAATATATTAAAAAGAGATGGAAGAGTCCAAGGGATACATATGCCAAGTACTTAAAGAGCTCGAAGAAAAACACTGGGCAGGTTGCAAAAAAGAGGAAATGGATATGGGCGGAGCATATGAGGTTTTTTCAGACTATAGACTACAATATCACAGAAATTTGTGAAACTGGAAACCTCTCTGAACCTGGAAAATATAGACTAGAAACATCAACACCTCTTCAAGAAAACTTTTCAAATAGTTCTTTGATAAATGAGACACTACAATCAAGATCGAACAAAAAAAAAGCAAAAACACAAAAACCGTCATCTGTTAATGAAGTAATAGATTATTTGAAAACCAAAAATAAAGTTGAATATGACGAAATTGATTTACAATGTGTGCACATGCAAAGGCTATAAAGAAGTTTTCACCAAATAGACAATCTCTAATTAAATTTAAAATTGCTAGGCTAATAATGGAGCAGGAAACACTGCACTTCGAAGAACTTACATCATCCAACTCGGCAGCTAAAATTCGAAAAGTACAGACTCAATTTACTCCCATATACGAAGCAGTATTCATAGATATTGAAGAATATGATGACTTCGCTCCAAATAATAATTTTTAAAACTTTCAATCTCTATAATTTATAACTATACAGTCAACTTATGCGACCAGTTAAATCGAAATATGATTTTAAACGTAATCGGATGTCTTCAAAATAAAAATATCTGTGTATAAAATCTTTATATTTAACTGAGACATGCAAAATATAAATTTGCAAAATCTAAATAGAAAATAGTGCCACATTTTTGTATGTACGTATTTTTTTCTTTGTGCTCGACCAATATCTCCATTTCAATAAACATTATTTTTCTTAACAATTTTTATTATTATAAAATTTCCATAATTTTCTTTAAAGCGCATTACGGGAGATGTGGGCGTTGTTTGTTTTTGGCCAAATTTTTTATTATAATTATACTCAGCTCTAATCGGAGACTTCTGTTACAACGCCTGGTAATCTTAATTCAGGTATGCTGAACCCACTGGATCTAACTTGGGTTTTCATAAAATACTTTGGGAGTTAGATCAAACCGTGGAACAATATATCCAATTTTCGAAAGCTATAATCATTGGTATATAAAAACCTTATATGGGTGATTGTTCGGAAATTGTTATTTTTCAGATAGCAATTTTTCCAAACCTCGATATGTCTGCAGTACCATTTTTTTTACGTTTCTGAATGTTATCATGGTCCAAAAGTATGATCTGAAGATCACTATACTACAACACCAAAGCAATCGAAGTTATGGAGCATTGATGGTATTCCGATGCCACGGTAGTGACTGCCTGAACGAAACTTAATTGTAATGACCGCTAATATATATCAATTGAATAAAACGCACTATTTTAATGTTTTAACTAATTTATTTGGTTAACTTCGCCAATAGACTAATACCTTTCACGACCTACACACGACTGACGATTGCCACAAGATATGTCAAATACTTCACTCTCGTTTTGCCAGGTCTTCGCAAAAGCCTACTGTGTTGCCAGGTCTTCGCGCAAAAGCCTACTGTGTTGTCAGGTCTTTGCAACAGCCTACTCCACATTAATCATTCAGTGTCAAGAAACCATTATTTATCAATTTTAGTCAGTATTGGAAACTATATGACACGGTTGTGACAGCCACGGTTGTGACTTTCAGTGTTTAACCTAACCGTGCTCCAGACCGGTTTGGAATTCGACAAGTTCCAAAGACAATGAAGTTCAGGCAATGAAATATTACTTTCATAACCGGGAATCAAGCCTAAATATCGTACGGCATATGTGAATCATAAGAGAACGGTTGTGACGTATTATTTTGTGACTTAGCTTTTCAATTTTTCGCATTGAATTCCCCTTCGTATACATGTGCGTGTGTTGACTTCTGCCGGTGTAAATACTGCCACTACCCCCTCCACTGGAAAATGCCAGCAAGTGGGTCATATTGAAACCCCGGAGATGGCGCCACCACAGTTGAATTCAAATTGTACAAAATTCTGACAAAACTGTTGGACAGACTTCGTGGACCGTTCAATAAC
Organism: Phaonia tiefii; assembly: GCA_963931995.1. Classification (NCBI taxonomy): domain Eukaryota; kingdom Metazoa; phylum Arthropoda; class Insecta; order Diptera; family Muscidae; genus Phaonia; species Phaonia tiefii. Next base: position 228,939,125 of record OZ008367.1, on the reverse strand, counting down.
CATGGCGTGCATATTCCTCCAATTTTTTTGCGTAGAATTGTAAATCTAAATGTCCCTTAGAACATATATGCAGGTAACTTCTTTCAAGCCACGTCCTTGACGGATATTACTGCTAAAGTCCTCAATTCGATACGGAGGACAGGCCATGGTTGTGACATTTTGAACAGTTTTTTCTCCCTAAAACCGACTTACACTGTTCAGAATGGAATGTGTTTCATGGAAATAATAGAGTACCATCGTAGCTTCGGGAACATGTCGCAATTTAATCACCATTCGACCATTTTAGGGTGGGAAAATTCAAAGGACGAGAAAATGACAATTTCCGAACAATCACCCATATACCAAATTTCCTTCATGGTAGTATTATCTATTAGGTAGTTGCATTAGAAACTCCGTGGTTAAGCTGTCAAAATAAGTTGACTAATGCAAAACACTTACTTAGTTGATACAAAGTCTATGCTATACAATGCATCTTGATTGAAATTCGTTAGCAAACATTTCGAATTTTATTAGCAAACAAAAAGAAACAAAATCAAATTTCTTAGCTTACTCACGGAAAAGATGAAAAAAACACAAATCAGCTGGGCTGACGCATTTACCTGATAGAACAGTTTACCATGATTTAGTTGATCTTAGATAATTTTGTTCGCTTCTCGATCGATAGTATCAAGCATAGTTGAGAGATTTGGGATATAATTTTCACTCGCAATATTTACAAAAATTTAACTTCACTGGATGCAGCGTACTCGAACCAAAGTTACCCGTGTATGCGCAGTCAGTTTAAATATTTTATTTTATTAAATAAATAAATAGTTTACAATTACATCCCATGAAAGGACAGGGGAGAGCTTCTCACAATGAGTGAGATGTGCACTTTCTAGTTTTATACTCTCTGATTGGGACCTACAGTATTACACCGATTCCGAACGGTATTTTGAGAAGCTTTTTCATGGCTAAATACTCGATAGTGTCGCCGTCACTATGCGAGGTGACCGCCGCCGAAAGAAATTTTAAGGTGGTCTGAGCAGGGATCGAACCCAGGATCTCATGTACAAGAGGCGCGCACACTAATTGCAAGACGCTGTTTTTTGTAGTTAGTGTCAACTTTGAAAATATCACATAGGATCAGCTCCAGTATTTCATCAAAACATTCAGCAGCCATTCGGGAGTATTTATAGAAGCGCTTCTTATCCTTCCGAAGTTCCGGCATTAGCGTGTGGAATTCTCCATATTTCTGTCTTTCCTCGTTAATGGGATGAATCCACTGTCTTCTTTTAACGAAAAGAAAAATATTTACAGCAATTTAGTTGTATAACTATTGGAAACCCCATAAATTACTTACCTCTGATTATCTCCCTCTTCCGAAATAAGAATCAACAATATTTCTTCTTCATCTGTTGAGGAATACATTTTAATTTTGTTTTTAAAATTGTCCCAATACGTACACAAACTTTTCGCCAATTTTTTATTATAAGAGGAAGGACGAATGGCATCAAACCATGGAGTTTGATAGCATCAAATACGCTTTGGCGTGTTTATGCTGGCATATATATCAGCATAGCGTTTGCTTTCTACGCGTCAACGTCAAGACGGCCGATGCGGTGTGCACAAGCCTATATACTACAAATAAATTTCCAAAAATTATTGTGAAAAATAAAATATTTTGCTTAAGAATTGTATTTATTTTGAAAATAAAAAATAAATGTATAAATAATAAAATAAATAAATAAAATGAATAAAATAAATGAATAAAACCAAACATTCCGGTTTGCCAAAATAATGTTCTGAAAAAAAAATAGCCCATTAAACAAATTTTATTCTGTGGCAACGCTGTTTTTAAGTAACAAGCGATAGCACAACCTACCTAGTTGAATGCTCAAGCGAGACTGATTAATGTTAGGTCTGTCTGTTTACTTTCCCAGTAAGAATCAGGGATGATGTTTGTAGTGGATAAGGGCTTTTTGAGCTACTTTCGATTTCAGTCCCCAGCTCCTTTTGGTCCAATAAAAGTACTTCGGATTTGACCCACCAAATTTTATCTGCAAGGTTTTTAAATACAACACATGGCAAAATAAGTAAGGTAGAAGCAGTAGGAATTGCAGGAATGTCGATTTACCTTGTCAAACTCAGCTAGTAATGCCAACTCTGCAGGAACGAAACGCGCCGTCAGACTACCCAAAAAGTGTTGAAACGCGTCAAATAACGAAAACAACTACAAAAATGCCTAAAGTGCTAAAACGCGCTTAATTAATAAGGTGGTGTCCAATACGGACCGGTAGATTTTGACAGTCCATGGCGGTTACGCATAATTATTTACAGAATTGATATAGCCTTTCTTATGAACCGGTTATATAATCGTTTTACGAAATATTTCGAAGCCGCCCGTGCCTTCTAATAAACGTGTGTATATTGTGGCCAATGTGTTTAGATACTCGTCCCTAGGGTATACGAACAATTCATATGGAATTCGATCCCCTCCTGGGGATTTATTTAATTTTGTTCTATTTAGTTGTAATTTTATCTCCTCCAGTGTTATAGGCATGTCTAGATTATCATCCATTATATGATTTTCCGCATATTGCATTGTAACCGCTATGATTTCCGGGTTCAACAGTTGATTAAAATACTATAGAAATTAATCTGCGCTTATACTAGGGTTTATAGTGTTTACCTGTCCCTTGAGTTTTCTTGCTAGAGCCCACCAGGTGGTACTATCATTTATTGTGTTCAATTTATTTTCCGTGTTTATATTGAACAAACTTATCTTGTTTTTACACAGTATTTGGTAGTCTTTGAGACATTCCAAATATTGGTGTTTTATTATATCACCTTCCGTCTTTCTGACTTTATTTAGCAGATTCATAGTTCTTCTACGTATCTTTTCGCAATCTTTGTCAAAACAATTGCTTTAAAACGTAGATTTTCTGTGGTTTTGTTGCTTCTCATAGGAATTTATTATTATCTCACAGATCATGCAAATTAATATCAGGCGAACGTTGTGTGAGATGTTGTAGGTTGACATTAAGTTGACGTTTATAGTTCCCCTTTTTCGCTGATGGTAACTTTAAAATAGGCAATGCGGAATTTTGGCTTACTTTTACTGAATTATCTATACTTAAGACCAGCTTGATAGGAAAATGATCAAACCATAGCTTGTCCTCCACTGTAAATTCGTTGACAAATTCGGTTAAATTCATGGAAACTGCGCATATGTCATTGACTGATTTACCCACTGTGCTTATATATGTAAACGATCCCTCTTCATCGCCAACTGTTCTTCCATTTATAATAATTAAACCCAAGTCATTGCAGCATTCTATAAAACTTCTATCATGAGCATTTACTGTATTGTCTTTTGACGATCGTTTCTCTAATCCTGCTGGAAAATTTGCCATGATGTTCTCGTCCAACTCTTGTTGTTCTTCACCAATCCATACATTTATGTCACCCATAATAATTGGATTCATAATGCTCTCCAACTCAAGACACTGTCATATGAGGTGAATATTTTCAGACTGCAATTTTGCAAGGTTAGTTATGGAGCTCATGTGATGGTCTCGCGGGGTGCTCGGAGTGCCATGCGTTTGCCGGGCCGGTGAACTCGCCGGACGGGGGGACCTTTCCGCTACCAAACACACCAACAGTCTGCCTCTTAACATAGATTACACACCGAGGCTTAAACTCTCAAGATATTTCGACACAAAAATAAAATAGAAAAGGAGCCCGAAAGATAATTGCCAGTTAGTAAGCACAAACACAAAACAAATTCAAAACCGGGAAGTTACAATGTGCCTTGGAGTGATAGGATAATACCCTATCGTGCGCAATATGGGCTGACTGGTGTTATCGTCAGCGATGCCCACCCTTATGAAGCCCTTACTAGCTTCTCCTGACATTGATTTGTATCAATGTCCCAAAAATCGCAGTACCAGAAGACTTAAACCCCTTTTATACCCTACTTACCTATTACCAACTTAAGCTCCCATAACGAAAACCGAATTTCGTGAAAACATTATAAAATTTACTAAACCCATATGGGTGACAACTTAAATTCTCAATCTTAAACAAAATTTCAACTTTAATGGCTTATATGCTAAAGGTGCCCAAAGGGCGAAGCGAAACCAAATAAATATTTAAAAATAACAAAAAGTTTCATAATTTTCTTTTTAAACTTACTTTAAGTCCTTATACTACTAAGTAAAATTTAACTTATTTAAGGCTCATCAGCCTAACTATGCCCCGTAGGGTACAAAGACAAAAGATAATGAAGTGTAGGGCCTCGCTCCCTATATCCAAAACCTATCAAATTAACAGGGTGCCAAAAATTGCACCTTCGTATTCGCGCGATAAAATCTTCGTAGTGTTAACGAAACACAAAACCCGACGAACAAACTTTTAGGCTCCGATCGCCATTAGACTGAACGCGAACCGTGATTTAAACACTCGTATTACCGCACGTACGAGAAAACAAAAACAAAAAAATCACGCAGAGCCTCAGAGGCAACTCGCATGAGACCCTGTGTGGGAAATAATAAAATTTACAAATAAAATCATAAATATGTTAAAAAGTCATAAATGTCCAGGTCACCCTAACATTGGAATCTGCTCAAGATGGCAGAAAGTGCACGCTTTAATCTTTAAAACAATTTTTCTTATTCACTATTTTTGAAAAATCTGCCAATTATTATATCACACAAAATTTGCAACAACTTGCAATTAGGCTAAATTTGCAAAACGGCAAATTCACTTGAGCTCTATTACTTTCTTTTAATTGGCAAATTCTTCTTCCTTAGTTTCATATTCTAATTAAGTATTCTAGTTCCCTTTTGGTATTTTTCTTTTTATGGCTTTTTAATTTGACATTTCCAATTTATCGCTTTTTTTTTCTTTTAAATTCTTAAATTTTGCCTATTACAATTGAAGGGGCCAGAAGCAAAGGGATGCAAGTGCATTTTTTACTCAAACAGAGATAACAACTTTCAAGGATGTTCTTGTGCATTTGTGTGTGTAGCAGAAGTTAGTTTTTTAGCTTGTTAGAAAAAAATATATCTCAAAATTTCTCAAATTAAAGAAGTAATAATATAGATGGGATATTTCCGTTGCAATTTAACTTTAAACTTTTTTCACTCAAAATTTTTCAAAAGTCACTTGCATCCCTTTGCTTCTAACCCCCTCAATTGATGTTTCTTTCTTCTGTTTTTTTTTTTTATATTGCCATTGGCAAATTTTGCATTTTGGCTGAATTATGATAATTTTATTGTATTAGGTTATCTCAGATTTATCATTTTGCCCATTATGCATTTCATCTTATCCCATACATTTATTGATTTTTGAATTTCTCTTTATTAAAATTCTTTTTATTTAAATTTTACACAATTTACTGCTTTTCGACTTCCGGAAGGAAAGTCTCAAAGCCTAGGACTTGGCCCTTGGGTCCAAGCCTGCGATTACACAACTACTCTCACTTTTTATATAAATTGCCTAACTAATTTCACTTTTGTCTGTCCAGAGTGGTCTGACCACAGTCCGTTATAAAGGAAAATAAAACGGACTTACCTACAGCTTTCAGGGCAGAAGGGACGGCTTACTGTTTATTGCTGGAGATGATGATGAAGTGATGGATGAACTGGGCTATTAATTCTGTGTGTGGTGAGGTGGTTGATGAACGGGACTATTATTTCGGGCAGATGGTGTTGATGGAAGCTGCTTGCTGATGTACGACGAGCCCTGATGCTGGTGCTTTCCTGGCAAAATGTGGCTGCTGTAGCTGGTATTGTTGCTGCCGATGATTTTCTAACCGTTGGCTGGCTGTATTTGCACGCAAAATGGCGGCTCTGGTGGTGGTGGCCGATGAAATTTTCAGCTGTGGATGGAGGTGGAGCTATGCCTGCGGGAAGCCTGGGACCTCCTTTTGGCCGACCCTGCTCTTGCCCGGGGACGCTAGTATAAGCGTCCGTCTGTTCCCAATGGGGGAACTAGAGCGGGACCTAAAAGTTGGACCTAGGCTGCCTGACTTTTTGCTACCGGGCAGCTGTAAGCCTGGTGTTTCACTTCCTTTGCTGTGGAGACACGTCGAACGAAAAGGGAATTAACACTTTGTCACACAAACGCACCCACTTTGGATTACACTTACCTTTGGCCTGTGGCCAAAACGATGAAATGACCGGATGTTGTTCGTGGAGTCTGGTGTTTGCTGGCAATACTTTGTCTTGCCGGTATTCGGGGCACACTGTACTCACACTCCAATGTTATCCAACTTATTGCCTGTTGGCTTCCTTCACTGGCTAAGGGTGTTTCGGTCTCCGGTTCACGTTTTACAATGGCGTTGGATCGAATTATAGCTGCACCATTACAGCTTGGCTTGGGTTTCAGTTTTTCTGGAGGGCACACACACTAATATTAAAATTGCCGAATATATGACGCCGTTACAACTTAATTATTAGCGAATTTTCTGGCTGTCGCTGCTGTGTGCGTGTTGCTGTTGAAAAATATAAATGTCAATTTCAACATATTGTTTACCGAAGGTGTAGTTACGCCTTCGGTCATGATGTAGTAAACCAGGTGGTGGCCTAAAGATTGTTGTTGTCTTTTGGGGTTGTTTTTGGCAGCGGCTGTGGTGTAGTAATCAGGTGGTGGCAAAAAGGTTGTTGTTGTCTTTTCGGGTTGTTTTTGACGGCGGTACTGAGCCGCCACAACACTGTCTTATTTCCTCAAATTCTCGAACCCAGTTGTTACCCCGTATATATGTTGGTACTATTGATAATGTAAGTTTTCTGGTTTTAACATAAAGTGTATCGACATTTCCATATCGTTTAAAATCATAACAAACATCATGTTTTTTCTAACGCCGCATACATACATCATATTTATCGGTATCACATTTTTGGGTTACTGGCTTCGAAAGTAAAAGCAAAAAATTAATTCATGAAATATCAGAAATAGGTTGACCATTTTAAAAATTGCGTGTCGAGATAAATTACAATATTCCTTATGAATGTATTATTAGGGATGCCAAAATGCTCTCCTCAACTCAGGAGTGAAAAACCTGTTGTAAAACGTACTCGTACTTTTTTACCTGGAATAAATTATGGACGATTATTAACAAACTTCAAATTAGTCGGACTCAGACTTAGATAAAATACTAAAAACAAGTTTTAGCATCAAGTTTTGCAAACGGCACAATTTTTGAGGACATTTGGCATAATTTTTTTGTCGATCTCTGGCAACCCTGATGCGAGTAGCTGGTTTCCATATAGTATCAAAGCCTTGAAATCTCTTGTCGAATTTAGCTATATCTTTGCTTTCAACATGAGTTTCGAGTAATACGAAGATATCATTATAATGTAGTTAAACAATTCTTGGTGAACATTTTTGTTAGTTACGCCATGTATGTATATTATAAGATATTATTTTTTAATTTATTTTATCAATTATGCCCACTAATTCTGGATTTTGTGAGCTTGCAGACGGTTGTCTGACAGCTATTAGTTTTTTGACACAGATCTACTTTTTAAATGTACTTTAAATATTGAAAATATAAACTGAAAAGTTAGTCAATATTTCAGCACCAGTGTTATGACCGCTCACAAGAATATTATCCTTAGTCCACATAAACTCTTTCCCTTCTATTATCAACTTGTCGGCTATGACTTTAATTCGCTTTGTTTTGCCAATCAGTTGAATATTCTTCCTTAGACGCAGCATTATTTTCTTCTTTATTTGGCGGTCTTTATTTAGGTCTCTCTCTATGCAATACGATGTTCCGGCCAGGTTCTTCGTATATTTGAAAATTTCGGAAATCATGCTTCTAGAGCGCATCTCTACCAATATGGTCATTTGGCCACCGTTATCGTGCAATTTCTTGGTTTCCTTTCCCATTACATCCCATGAAGGGACTGGGGAGAACTTCTCACAATCACTCAGCTGTGCGCTTTCCAGTTTTCACTCACTGATTGGGACCTACAGTTTTACACCGATTCCGAACGGTAATTTGAGAAGCTTTTTCATGGCTAGATACTCGATAGTGTCGCCGTCACTATGCGAGGTGACCGCCGCCGAAAGAAAATTTGAATGTGGTCAGAGCCGGGTTCGAACCCAGGATCTCATGTACAAGACCCGCGCACACTAACCATTGCACCACCGACGGCCACAATTTCTTAGTCTCTTCAATTTCCGGGTTGGTATCAATTTTCATATTCTCCCTGAAGAATTTTCTAGCTGCTTAGTAGGCGGATCGGTGACTTCGCAGCCCCCTAATGATAATCCGTCTGATACTAACACCATTTTCTAACCACCCAATTCTTTTTTCGTCCATCTTTTCATCAGTTAGTTTCTTAATTTCCGTCTTCAGATATTCGTTCTCTTCAAAAAGTCTGCACACATCCCTTTTGACTTGGGTTATACTTTCGGTAACTTTCGATAGATTATATTTTGTAGGTAGTGTTTTTAACTTTTCATCCAGTATGACGGACATTGTGTTTGTCATTAGACCACTAATCGACATGTTCTTAACATTCCCATCAATGGATGCAGATTCCGGAGACGTTTCATCTAGTTTGCGTTGGATTTGTGCTCTCCGTACCCACTGTGTTATTACATTTTGTAGGCGTTCGTTGCATATTTGTAGGCATAAATTCTAGCAAATTGAGTTCGGTCGATAAAGCAGTGCGTATACCTATTTCTTTAATACGGCAGCTCTAATTCAAACCAATATTTCGCTAGAGGGAGACCAGCTGCTGTTGTTTATTATTTATTTTTATTGATTGTGAGTGTTTCTTTACTTCCAGTGGCAAAAAGCAAATTGCATATTTTTACTTAGAATTCTACTTTGAATTTCTCACCAAATACCAAGGCTTAGCCACTACTCTAATAGTTTGTTGTTAGCTGACGAGATGTTTTATTGATTGCACAGGTGATAATTTAAGAATCTTCTGCTATCAGGTGTTTTTGGCAATTAAATTGGAGTCTGTGACTGACACGTCTTTTCAGTAGGTAACTATACAATACAGATTATGTAAATAATTAAGGATTCAAAAAGTGTTTGATTCCAAAGATACAAATAATTATCGTTGTTTTTTCTTTAAATAAACAATTAAAAAATGAGCAACCAAAAAAAGCTAAATGTAAAATGTTCACCAGGAACATTCCAAAGGGTTTCGGGTGGTAAGTAATGTTACTTAGAAATATATATAAAATGTAAACCGTTGTAATTTAATAGTTAAAGAGTACCGGGAAACTATTGATGAGGAAGTTGCGGGAACAGAAACCTTCGACGAAATAATATTTGTGACGAACGAAGATGGAACGAAATTTGGAATATTATTCGTCCAACAATTAGGGACACCAGCAACGCGCTACAATTTAAGAAAAAATTGTTTGAATTCTACTCGTAAATAAAATTTTTTATAGTTCATAACTGTTTATTAATTGTAAACTATTTTATTTAATTGTTTTTATTGTATTTTTTGTATTTATATTTAAATTAATAAAACCTGTGTTAATTTATACCATAACAACATAAGATTTCTACTGTTTAAGACGAATGTTTTGATGTAGAAGTAAAAAAACAAATAAAATAAATAAATAAATAAATGAATAGCCTATGGACATGGACAGCCACAATTGATGCCATAAATGCAGGTCCACAATTAAGTCCAACAACGGAGGTGGAAGGCAAAACAAAGCCTTGAGTGGATTCCTGAACTAAAATGTTGATAGCCAAAGTGAAGGAATTGCGTCCAATAGTAGGCAAAAGCGCAAGCCTTAAAAACAAAACGATCGCACTGTATTTTATTACTATTCTGCAATAAATTATGTTGTACATTGTATTTATTGACTTTTATTCATATTGAAATGCACAAAAAACACTTCTCCGACCTATTACTTACAACTTACATTGTAAAATTTAAATTATATTTTCCTTTAATTTGTTTATTTGCATAAAACATATATTTTCATAAAACAGCTGCTTCCATAAAACATATGTTTTCTTACTGGGAAAAAAATCTCCAGTAAAAACTTGTAAGTTATCTATCATTGAACTGTCAAAAGAAAATCTCTCTCTGGCTCTCTTTTACTGGCTTTGGAGTAAACAGACAACATCCAATAATAATTTGTACAAATTATCGAGTAACCAGACAGTCCTGTTGTTTTCTACAATGTGTGCAGTGTTGCCAGTTTAGGGGATTTATCCCCAAATTGGGGATTTCTTTCAAAACAGGGGTTTGGTTTTGTGGTGTGGGGTTCTGGGGATTTTTTGGGGATGAACATTTCTTCTTTTGTATCATTGTTTGAAAGTTTTGATCTGGCACTACCTAAATCAAAGCAATCATACACACACAAATAATATTTGGTTTTGTGTATATGTGATTGCAAAAACAAAGAGAAGAAAGTTAATGTGGCAAGTCTATACTGTTTGCTGTGGAGAAGAAATAACGAGAAATACTAAAACTGCGTACAAAACAAATAATGACGTAAATGAATCTGAAGATTATGAGACTGAAGTATTTGATATACTAAGCATTAATGACTTTTAACCAATGTGTATATAAATTAAAGCCAGATCTGTTCGATGAAAATGTTATATATTCTATAACCTTGCTGGCTTTTTTGGTCGCAATTCCAATGTATTAAATAAAACTATTTAATTCAATTGTTTTCCCTACGTTTCGATGCTTTATTGGCGTCCTCTTTAGGGGAGTTTTATTTTCGTTTTTCTATATATTTATTTGCATGTCTATTTAGTGTTAATCTAACATAAATGTATATATGTCGTACATGTATGTTTTCTCCACACTATATATGTTTGTCCAGTGTTAGCGTCATGTAGTAGTCATGTAGTAGACGCTAACACTGGACAAACATATATAGTGTGGAGAAAACATACATGTACGACATGTATACATTTATGTTAGATTAACACTAAATAGACATGCAAATAAATATATAGAAAAACGAAAATAAAACTCCCCTGAAGAGGATGCCAATAAAGCATCGAAACGTAGGGAAAACAATTGACTTAAATAGTTTTATTTAATACATTGGAATTGCGACCAAAAAAGCCAGCAAGGTTATAGAATATATAACATTTTCATCGAACAGAATAATCACGAACAACTTGGTCTGAAAAACAATCAACATAAAGCCAGATCTCATTTGTCATAATCGTTTTGTTATAACTAATTATTATTAAATAATTGTAAATTAATAATAATATAATACATATTAATAATTTAAAATAATATAATATTTAATTTATGTTAAAATTCTTCAATATTTACGTTTTCGCTTTGTTAAAGCTGAATTCTAAATAAATTTTCTTCTGACAGAAGCGGCAACTAATCAACAAGAAAAAATGTAAATCAGCTGTCTGCCGAGTTTACCTTCTCATTCTACCATGGCGTAATAAACGAGAAAACACAAAGACGCTGCGCCCTGAATTTGCCTATCACTGCTCTATGGTCTACAGTCTACACGCTATAATTTACAGTTCCCTTACAGTCGAAGTGCTCTACATTACATATGGGGAAAATTTGTGTTAATACATACTTATCCGGCCACGAACAACCCCGAGGGATCAGGACCTTACAAAACGAAGATAACATATTTCGCCAACCAGTTCGATCTTCTGCCTTATCTCTCCGGTTGGCAATACCAAGTATACGCAGGGGTTCGTCAACCAGATCCTTCCAGCGTAGTCTTGGTCTTCCGATTTTTCGTCTTCCTTCGAGTTCGGTTTCGAAATCCCTTCGTGCTGGTTCGTCTTCATCCATTCTACTGACACGGCCTAGCCAGCGCAATCGCGTTATTTTGGTCCGCTTAACTATGTCAATGTCGGGATATAGCTCATACAGCTCATGGTCCATTCGTCGCCAATACTCGCCGTTGTGCACTATAGGGTCATAAATTTTTCGGAGTATTTTCCTCTCGAAGACTCCTACAGATGTTTCATCTGCTTGCGATAAGTTGGACTTTTGTTACTCGAGAGAGGGCTTTATCTCTAAAGTGCTTGCGTAGCCCAAATTAACATCTATTCGGAAGCACAATTCTCCGCTTGATTTCAAGGCTGAGGTTGTCGTTTTTGTCTACGGCAGATCCGAGGTACATAAATTCGTCTATCACCTCGAAATTATAAAGGTTATCAACGTTCACACTTTGGTCTAATCGCGTGGAGGCCCTGCTCATTGAAACCATTAATTTTGTCCTGTCCTCATTTACCGTCAGACCCACTTTTCCTGACTCCTTCTCAATTCTCGAAAACACCGCAGTAACTTCTCAAACTGTGCGCCCAATGATAACTATGTCATCAGCTAACGCGAGCAGCATGCGACTTTTGCTGCTGATGGCTTTATTCATGTTGACAGCAGCTTTTCTCAGAATAATCTCTATTAAGATGTTAAAGAGATCGCACGATAGGGTGTCGCCTTGCCTGTGGCCTCGCTTAGTTTCGAAAGGTTAGGTAAGATCCTTACCAACTTTCACTGCGGATTTGGTGTTCGTCAGGGTCATCCTGCAAAGGAGTATGAGTTTTGCAGGAGTACCAAGCTCAGACATTTCCCCCGTATCGGGCTATCGAAGGTCGCCTTATAATCGACAAATATATGATAGGTGTCGATTTGTTTTCGTGGGTCTTCTCTAGTAGCGTGAAAATCTGGTCGGTTGTCGATTTTCCAGGCCTAAAGCCATACTGGTATGGTCCAATCAGGTCAGCGATAATCGGTTTCAGTCTTTCGCACATTATGCTTGACAGAACCTTATATGCTATGGATAAAAGGTTTATTCCACGGTAGTTGGCACAGAGACTCGGGTCACCTTTTCCAAATATGGGACATAGTACACTGAGACTCCAATCGCCGGGCATGCATTCATCTAAACAAATTTTGCTAATGAGCTGATGCATGCACCTTATCAGCTCATCGCCGCCAGCCTTGAACAGCTCCGCCGGTAATCCATCGGCTCCTGCGACTTTATTGTTCCCAAGCCGGGCAATAGCTGTTCTGACCTCGTCTTGGTTAGGAGGGGAGCAATCGACGTCGTCGTCCAAATTTAGATCGATTGTCTCGTCATTGGATATCTCAGGTACCAATAGCGCAGAGAAATTATCTCTCCATATTCCCAACATACTCTGCACATCTGCGATGAGATTTCCGTCCTTGTCTTTACAGATGTGGGGCACTGAACCATGTCCATTAGATCCGTTTCCGACTTTTTGGTAGAATTTTCGGGCTTCGTTCTACCTTCTGTATGACTCAATTTTCTCACTCTCGCGCTTTCTCCACTGCCGTTTCTTACGCCTAACGAGACGGTTTACCTCCTCCCCCTCTCCCTATACCGCTCAGTCGCAGCTCTACCGCCCAGAATTCACTGAAGTATTGCCATGCGCGCAGCGTTTTCTCCATCATTTGCAATGCGACACTCTTCGTCGTAGCATGGTTTGTTGCGAAGCGGTTCTTCAAAACCAAGTACGGTTGTTGCGGCAGTTTTTTTAGAGTCGGAAATGGGTTTCCACTGCGCTTCAGGATCGTTATCGGGAGGGGGTGGGTTCTGTGCCAAAAGTTGCGAGAGCTTCCTTGAGTAGGCTGTGGCTACCTCTGGTAATTGCAGCTTTCCGATGTCCAGCTTCCTCTGCGTCTGGTTTCGTACGATTTTCGCCCTACCTAATCTTGTGGGAACCTTTGCTGCTACCAGGTAGTGATCAGAATTAATGTTAGCTCCTCTGATCACTCGTACGTCCATTACACTGGTTGAGTGCATTCCATCAATTACCACGTGATCAATTTGGTTCTTCGTTCTTTGATCAGGGGATACCCAAGTAGCCTTGTGGATGTCTTTATGCTGGATTCTCGTACCACTAATGACCATGTTTTTTGCCGCGGCAAAGTCAATCAGTCTCATACCGTTGTCGGAACTGTCAACATGTAGACTGAAATTACCAATAGTTGGATTAAACACATTCTCCCTTCCTACTTTGGCATTAAAGTCTCCTAGTACAATCTTAATGTCATGGCCAGGGCAGCGGTCATACGTTTCCTCTAGGAGCTCATAGAATATGTCTTTGGCATCATCATCTTCCTCTTCTGTCCGGGCATGTATACAAATTAGGAAAATATATAAATATTTCGCTTTTATGCGGATTGTGGCTATACGTTCACTCACAGGATTGAACCTAGAGACTAGATGTCGCAGTCTTTTGCCAACTACAAATCCGCAACCAAATTCATGTTTATTTCCATGGCAACTGTAGTATATATCGCAGTTTCTTTTTCTTGTGCAGCCATGTCCTGTCCATCGCATTTCCTGGATAGCGGTAATGTCAGCCTTATAACTTTCGAGGTCATCTGCCAGTTGGATACTTGCATCGGATCTATATAGAGTTCTCACATTCCAGGTGCATATCCGTAAATCGTGGTCCTTATAACATTTGCGGGGGTCGTCAACAAATAGGGGTTATTTATGTTTTCTTGTTAGTTTACGTATTTTCACTGCCATTATGAACGGTGGCGGGAGGCAAACCCAGTCCACCGGGTTTTTGCATTTTACCTACTGCCAGGATATTTGATTGCAGCCGCTCATTATGGATCAGACGCTGACCAGGATGCGATATGTTGAACCTAGATTTTGTTCTCTTAGTTTCTATCCGCCGTTGGCCCGTATGTTGGGCTCATCCGCCTTCTAAGGACAAAATAATATGTTCGATTGTTTGATGAGCTTCAGTGACATCAGTCACCTACTAAACCTGATTTGATGCTCATTTGTTTCGCCTTCTCACTCTAGCTAGCTAACGGAGGTTTCCGAAAAGCCATTGCCCAGGACATACTTCGTGGAAGTAGTGAGCTGCTTGGACTGCCCAATGAAGGAATCATTGGAATTGCTTACGTTTATTGGTAATATTGCCCAATTAAATAGCTGACCCTATGTTGCCCAGTGCATTGGCTGATATCAGACCATGAATGTGGGTAATATTACACTAGTTTTTTCTTCTGCACAGAAAAAATAAGCATTGCCCAGTTTGGATTTGGTGATCTTTTTTTGTATGAAGACAAGAAAAGGTGGCAAATCAAAAGTGCAAAACACACTATCAACAGCAATGCTGAACTTGCATATGAATGTTGGCAAATTCCCTGTTTCTTATATGAATGTCAAGATCTGTGGTGAGTCAGCAACATTCCGACTAGACACCGTGCGTTATAGTGAAACGAACATAAACCTCAAAGAATTTGTATTGATACTGTATCGCTGTGTATGTATGTAACTATTAATTTGTGAAAAGAAAAACAAAACAAGAATTTTGCCAAATATTCTAAGCGTCCGGTTTATTAAATTTCTTAAAAAAAGTGAATTTATAAATTTCATAAATAGAAAAGTGAGTTGTGTTGCTTGTGTCTTTTATATATTAAAGTGTCGAACATGTTTTAATAAGCAACAAGAAAATGTACATCTCTTAGTCATTTGAAGAATATAAATTTATGTCGAATCGAACAAATTTCATTCCCAAGAGTTTGATACTTTTATCTAATCATTAATAAATTTCGTAAAAGGGAACGTGACTGGAGTCTTCGGCTGTGACAAACGATAACGTTATCGTTTATTTAAATGTGAATATTGTAAGCAACAATGCATTAAATAAATATAAAAAATATGAAAAAAATGAGCTGAACATTTTTTGCATTGTGTAAATCTACAAATATGCAAGGCAAATTTTCATATTGCTGGTGAACGTAAAATTGCCTACGTTTATTGGTAATGTTGCCCAATTCAATAGCTGATTCTATGTTGCCCAGTGTATTTGGCTGATATCACCATGACTTTAGGTATTATTACACTAGACTTTTTTTTCTGTGTACGTACCTAGTTATTAAGCGATGTTATTGCTACTTTCTTGATAAATATACACAATCTGAGTATATTCATAAAAATGTTTTTAGTACAAACCTTGAAACACACATCAAAAATTGTATTTCGCATTTAAATCTGTTTTTCCAAATATTGGGCAACACTGTCTCTTCAGCTTTGACAGTTCACTTTCATGAAAGTTTCAAAATTTTCTTTCTTGAAATTTTCGTTGAAAGTTGGGATGAAATCCTGCACACATTTTCGATCGCGGGAGATTCGTCGGCGAATCAAATTTGCGTTTCATCCGCGAATTCCAAGTCGTGGGAAATTGTCCGAGGTATGGCGAATCTCCATGATGATTTACAAGCAAATTGAGCGAATGAGTTGTAAGCGAATTTTCAGGGCAAGACCCAGAGAGTCGCGTAGATGAATGGTAACCGATGCGTTTTGTAGAATCGCGAGAAATTAGCTTTAAGGATTCATAAACAACCGCTGCAGCGAATTGTATGCGATTCGCGTAAAGGCCTGTTGGCGATTAAAAGACGCATGTCAAAGAAGGAAAGAATCCCACGAAACAAATTCTAAAAAGTTGAATTAAGGCCTAATTTTTGGTTGGAAAATCATCATGATAATTTAAACTCTAAATTAATTTTTTAGGTCAGTAGTTGATTGCTGTCTAAACAGCCAATGTTTGGCATTTGAACTATGATCAAGTGACCATATGATTGTGAAAGAAAACAAAAAGAAGAACAAGCACAAATTTTCTTTAATTGTTAATGTGAGCAATTACCTTAGTTGAAATAACAATAAAACCGGTACCGATTATTTTTCGTAGCATTTGCCACTGTTGCCATTGGGCCTTAGACCTAATTTTTAACTGGTTATTTAAATTGGTAATCAGTTGATTCTGAGTTATGCTTGATCTGACTTTAAATACGAAAATAGTTTTTCAGTGCTTTGTCAAATATTCTTACTACCATGTGGCAACAGTGCCAAATGCTACGAAAAATAACCGCTATTCATACATTTCTCGGCTAATCGGCAAAAGTGAAGTGATAAAATACAAAATATTTATGAAATTGGAGAATATTTGAGCAGAAAGTTCTAACTGCACTACGAGTTAAATGATACGTTTTTATTATTATTTCAAATAGGATGGTGATTATAAGTGTTCACATTAACAATTAAAGAAGCTTTGTGTTTTTTATTCTTGCTGTTTTCTGTCAAAATCATATGGTCACTTGATCATAGTTTAAATGCCCAACTTTGGCTGTTTAAACAGCAATTAACTATTAACCTAAAAAGTGAATTCATAGTTTAAATTCTGTTTGATCGTTGATAAAATATGATCTTCCGCTCAAAAATTAGGCCTAAGTTTTAAGGGAGATAATCGATAAACGATAATCTCTCACGCACGGGAAGTTAACAAAGAGAGAGATACAAAATTGCGAGAGATTGTGAATGCACTCTGATAATTGTGTTTATTCCCTTTTCAACATTGCCAGGGAATAATAATATTACAGAAACTGAATTAAGTGGTAGCACCAGTTTTAAACGACCCACAAACTTGTCAATCACGAGCATGAACATCAGCAATCGTTGATGTTTATTGTCGGTTTACCGCCCTTCTTAATATCAACTAAGAACGCAATCGAATTTGTTCGCATCACTAACCTGTTCACAAAATTTTTTGGTAATGTTTTTTAAATTCATCAGCCAGATATAAAGTTATCGACCAAGCTCATGTTCATAAATGACAAGTCTGTGGTTCGCTTTAGACAGAGAATGGCCACATCAATAAAATCTTTTAACAATTTGTATAAATATGACATAATTATTTTAATTTTGACATTTCTTCACAAAAAAACTTACAAATATTTACAAAATGATTTTAAGTCCCTGTATCGCGTCAAGATGACTACCCAGCACAACAGAGTATATAAAATATAATATATAAAATATATAATACTGGGTGTTTCAAAAGTGACCACCCTATTGGAAGATGCTCTTCTTTTTACAAATGGCCGCCAATGTCAAATTTGTTTTAACATTTGTGGACTAGACAGATGTAGAATACAAGTAAACAAGCCATGGAGCGATACACTTCCCAAGAACGTGGAATAATCGTGTATATTTTTTTGCGTAACAATTCGTCTGAGGTGTTGGCGCAGCGCGAATACCGTCGCCGATTGCCCGGCCGTCCGACACCGACTCCATAAACACTGTTCCGTTTGGCCACTAAACTTGAAAAGTATTGGACCACACGAGACGTAGCCAGGAGTCGCGGGCCCCGGAGCGCCCGTTCTCACCACCATCAGCCGGTCGCCCCTATGGCGAATTTTGGTCAAAGACCTTCGCATGTTCCCATACAAAGTCCAGTGCATGCATCAGCTGCTGCCTGTCGACCGCCAAACGCGTGTAAACTACGACCAAGCCATCCTCAATCTCGTGGACGATTTTTCCTCCAAACACATAAAGAGCGATGAGACTCATTTCCACCTCAGCGGGTACGTGAACAAGCAAAACGAAGAGCCATTACACACGCTCAAAGTGACTACATGGTGCGCTGTTCACGCTGGAGGAGTCATCCGACCATTTTTTTCGAGAACGCCGCTGGTAAAACGACAACAGTGGACGGTGCGCGCAATAGGGCCTTGTTAACCGAGTTTTTCTGCCGCAATTCGACGAATTAGGATTGGATGACATGTGGTTCCCACAGGACGGAGCAACGGCACACACTGCGCGATCCACAACCGATATTTTGAAGGCGGCGTTCCCGGGTCGCCTCATCTCTCGTTTTGGCGATTTGCACTGGCCCGCAAGATCGCCCGATTTAACCGTTCCAGACTTTTTTTGTGGGGTTTTTTGAAGTCCCGTCTTTACGTGAACAAGTCCGAGACCCTGGAAGCCCTCAAGGTCAACTTTCGACACGAGTGCGAGAATCTGTCGCCCGAAGTTCTCGCCGAAGTGATGAAAAATGCCGTAAAATCAATTGTGACGGCGCCCATTTAACCGATATCATCTTCTCAACTTAACCAATAAAATTCTAAAGGTTCAAATAAAAATAATCAAAAAACAGAATCGAAGGTTTTCGTTTACAAAAAAAATGAGAGCCAAACAACATCGGATGACTTCTTTTGAAACACCTTGTATAATGTATAAAATATGAAATATGAAATATAAAATATGAAATATAAATTTAAAATATAAATTATAAAATATAAAGTATAAAATATAAAATATGAAATATAAAATATAAAATATAAAATATAAAATATAAAATATAAAATCTAAAATATAAAATATAAAATATAAAATATAAAATATAAAATATAAAATATAAAACATAAAATATAAAATATCAAATATAAAATATAAAATATAAAATATAAAATATAAAATATAAAATATAAAATATAAAATATAAAATATAAAATATAAAATATAAAATATAAAATATAAAATATAAAATATAAAATATAAAATATAAAATATAAAATATAAAATATAAAATATAAAATATAAAATATAAAATATAAAATATAAAATATAAAATATAAAATATAAAATATAAAATATAAAATATAAAATATAAAATATAAAATATAAAATATAAAATATAAAATATAAAATATAAAATATAAAATATAAAATATAAAATATAAAATATAAAATATAAAATATAAAATATAAAATATAAAATATAAAATATAAAATATAAAATATAAAATATAAAATATAAAATATAAAATATAAAATATAAAATATAAAATATAAAATATAAAATATAAAATATAAAATATAAAATATAAAATATAAAATATAAAATATAAAAATATAAAATATAAAATATAAAATATAAAATATAAAATATAAAATATAAAATATAAAATATAAAATATAAAATATAAAATATAAAATATAAAATATAAAATATAAAATATAAAATATAAAATATAAAATATAAAATATAAAATATAAAATATAAAATATAAAATATAAAATATAAAATATAAAATATAAAATATAAAATATAAAATATAAAATATAAAATATAAAATATAAAATATAAAATATAAAATATAAAATATAAAATATAAAATATAAAATATAAAATATAAAATATAAAATATAAAATATAAAATATAAAATATAAAATATAAAATATAAAATATAAAATATAAAATATAAAATATAAAATATAAAATATAAAATATAAAATATAAAATATAAAATATAAAATATAAAATATAAAATATAAAATATAAAATATAAAATATAAAATATAAAATATAAAATATAAAATATAAAATATAAAATATAAAATATAAAATATAAAATATAAAATATAAAATATAAAATATAAAATATAAAATATAAAATATAAAATATAAAATATAAAATATAAAATATAAAATATAAAATATAAATATAAAATATAAAATATAAAATATAAAATATAAAATATAAATATAAAATATAAAATATAAAATATAAAATATAAAATATAAAATATAAAATATAAAATATAAAATATAAAATATAAAATATAAAATATAAAATATAAAATATAAAATATAAAATATAAAATATAAAATATAAAATATAAAATATAAAATATAAAATATAAAATATAAAATATAAAATATAAAATATAAAATATAAAATATAAAATATAAAATATAAAATATAAAATATAAAATATAAAATATAAAATATAAAATATAAAATATAAAATATAAAATATAAAATATAAAATATAAAATATAAAATATAAAATATAAAATATAAAATATAAAATATAAAATATAAAATATAAAATATAAAATATAAAATATAAAATATAAAATATAAAATATAAAATATAAAATATAAAATATAAAATATAAAATATAAAATATAAAATATAAAATATAAAATATAAAATATAAAATATAAAATATAAAATATAAAATATAAAATATAAAATATAAAATATAAAATATAAAATATAAAATATAAAATATAAAATATAAAATATAAAATATAAAATATAAAATATAAAATATAAAATATAAAATATAAAATATAAAATATAAAATATAAAATATAAAATATAAAATATAAAATATAAAATATAAAATATAAAATATAAAATATAAAATATAAAATATAAAATATAAAATATAAAATATAAATATAAAATATAAAATATAAAATATAAAATATAAAATATAAAATATAAAATATAAAATATAAAATATAAAATATAAAATATAAAATATAAAATATAAAATATAAAATATAAAATATAAAATATAAAATATAAAATATAAAATATAAAATATAAAATATAAAATATAAAATATAAAATATAAAATATAAAATATAAAATATAAAATATAAAATATAAAATATAAAATATAAAATATAAAATATAAAATATAAAATATAAAATATAAAATATAAAATATAAAATATAAAATATAAAATATAAAATATAAAATATAAAATATAAAATATAAAATATAAAATATAAAATATAAAATATAAAATATAAAATATAAAATATAAAATATAAAATATAAAATATAAAATATAAAATATAAAATATAAAATATAAAATATAAAATATAAAATATAAAATATAAAATATAAAATATAAAATATAAAATATAAAATATAAAATATAAAATATAAAATATAAAATATAAAATATAAAATATAAAATATAAAATATAAAATATAAAATATAAAATATAAAATATAAAATATAAAATATAAAATATAAAATATAAAATATAAAATATAAAATATAAAATATAAAATATAAAATATAAAATATAAAATATAAAATATAAAATATAAAATATAAAATATAAAATATAAAATATAAAATATAAAATATAAAATATAAAATATAAAATATAAAATATAAAATATAAAATATAAAATATAAAATATAAAATATAAAATATAAAATATAAAATATAAAATATAAAATATAAAATATAAAATATAAAATATAAAATATAAAATATAAAATATAAAATATAAAATATAAAATATAAAATATAAAATATAAAATATAAAATATAAAATATAAAATATAAAATATAAAATATAAAATATAAAATATAAAATATAAAATATAAAATATAAAATATAAAATATAAAATATAAAATATAAAATATAAAATATAAAATATAAAATATAAAATATAAAATATAAAATATAAAATATAAAATATAAAATATAAAATATAAAATATAAAATATAAAATATAAAATATAAAATATAAAATATAAATATAAAATATAAAATATAAAATATAAAATATAAAATATAAAATATAAAATATAAAATATAAAATATAAAATATAAAATATAAAATATAAAATATAAAATATAAAATATAAAATATAAAATATAAAATATAAAATATAAAATATAAAATATAAAATATAAAATATAAAATATAAAATATAAAATATAAAATATAAAATATAAAATATAAAATATAAAATATAAAATATAAAATATAAAATATAAAATATAAAATATAAAATATAAAATATAAAATATAAAATATAAAATATAAAATATAAAATATAAAATATAAAATATAAAATATAAAATATAAAATATAAAATATAAAATATAAAATATAAAATATAAAATATAAAATATAAAATATAAAATATAAAATATAAAATATAAAATATAAAATATAAAATATAAAATATAAAATATAAAATATAAAATATAAAATATAAAATATAAAATATAAAATATAAAATATAAAATATAAAATATAAAATATAAAATATAAAATATAAAATATAAAATATAAAATATAAAATATAAAATATAAAATATAAAATATAAAATATAAAATATAAAATATAAAATATAAAATATAAAATATAAAATATAAAATATAAAATATAAAATATAAAATATAAAATATAAAATATAAAATATAAAATATAAAATATAAAATATAAAATATAAAATATAAAATATAAAATATAAAATATAAAATATAAAATATAAAATATAAAATATAAAATATAAAATATAAAATATAAAATATAAAATATAAAATATAAAATATAAAATATAAAATATAAAATATAAAATATAAAATATAAAATATAAAATATAAAATATAAAATATAAAATATAAAATATAAAATATAAAATATAAAATATAAAATATAAAATATAAAATATAAAATATAAAATATAAAATATAAAATATAAAATATAAAATATAAAATATAAAATATAAAATATAAAATATAAAATATAAAATATAAATATAAAATATAAAATATAAAATATAAAATATAAAATATAAAATATAAAATATAAAATATAAAATATAAAATATAAAATATAAAATATAAAATATAAAATATAAAATATAAAATATAAAATATAAAATATAAAATATAAAATATAAAATATAAAATATAAAATATAAAATATAAAATATAAAATATAAAATATAAAATATAAAATATAAAATATAAAATATAAAATATAAAATATAAAATATAAAATATAAAATATAAAATATAAAATATAAAATATAAGAT